>SMLS01060910.1:0-14174 GCA_004785975.1 Popillia japonica
TTTTTTGTTTTACTTACTATACTGCTATCGCTATTTATTATGTGACATTGTTCATCGCAATGTGTGTCATCCGACTTTTGAATAAAAATGTAGCTGGAGAAGATAAAGCCAATTGAAGACCATTGACCTAGACACTAATTGATGGCTAACAATGTAGAGAACTATATTAGTCATATCCTTTTATTGTTGTATTAAGGCTACAATAACAAGTCGTCGCTGTACTAGAAAAAAGTATAAATCGTGTAGGCATGTGTTTTGCAAACATTTCTTCCCTCGTAACAGATTAGAATGGGCCACTTAAAGTAGTAGTAGAAAAAGATGATTTATATCCATCAGATTCAAATAATAGAAAGTACAACTATTGTAACATTCGCTGACAGGCTACACTTAGCAAGAAAACATTGTTATTACGTGTAAAGGAAATATACGACTTTGCCTGAGGCGCGAAAAAGTTGCTTTTGAAAATCATGTTCATTGCAAAATTAGAAGGTTTAAGTAATCCATTTGCTAACCATTTTAAGAATAAATCTAAAAGACTTGAAGGCAACTCTTGACTAAATGGCTGCAAACCTGGTACGAAAACGTCACATGAGTTTCTAAATAATTGTAATAAAATGGATGTATGTACATATATGTAAATCTAAACATACCTAATACTGAAAACGGCATTTAAAAGAAGTGGCACCAAATTTCCCCTACACATGAGATATGTAGTCTATTTTCACATTGGTCTTAGCTTACCCATGTATAGCTGCAAGTGTAAGTACGTTAAATAAAAATACATTTCTTAAAAGCTTCTCAAAACTTTCGTTCTTTAAGTACCTACTTCCTTACAAGAACATCGTCGATTGGTAGACTCACTTTTATTAACTAATGATTCCATCAATGAGAATGAGAATTAAGAATTCAGACGTAACCCTCCGCCATTTAACCTTCTACTGGCGTTGTGGGGTCGCTGAGACCCCCGCAGATAATATTAGCGCTCTATTATCTAGTATTGTCATAGTATCAGCATGTGACTCCATCTACCTTCAAATAAGGTACTTAGCTTGCGACAGGCGTAGACAGAAATCAGTTACGGCCATAGGTATTGCTAATATATGTAGACAATGCGCAGAATAGCAACTTTGCTTTTTGCAATTTTTTTTTAAATTAGTATGTTTTTAAGAGTTTTACACGTCTTTTTGTAGGATAAACTTTATATTTTGAAATAACATAAGGTACAGCATGTTCACTATCTGTTACACTGTTTTTTTTTATGAATAAAGGAATGTTTGTGTATTTGACATGTTTTTACTTATTGGAATATTTATTGCGTTTTTCGTAAGAATTCATAATATATAAAAGTCATATTCGTCACAACTGATTTTAGAAGAGTTATCAAATCGTAATTTATTTGCAAAGTTAGATATGCATACGTACACACACACACACATGTAAAAAATTGTGGGGTCGTATAGGCACCACGACGCCAGCTAGGTATAAAAATTTCACCACGCCAGTAGAAGGTTAATACTTTAGGATGTATTTAATAAATAAAACTAAAACATCTAACCAAAAATAAATGTAATTCTACAAGTAGTACTACTAGAAATGTTACAGAAAAAATAAAACAAAAAATACTTCTTACATAAACAAAAATAAAAGAACTTATTGCACAAATATTCAGATTATCATTTTATTCTATCTCTATATACTTACATTTTAAGGATGTAATATGTATGGAACTATGTTTTTATACATTTTTTTCCACACTTACTACGCATTGGTTTGGTTCTCTTGGCTTTTATATTTGAACAAAATGAAAAAAATCTCAGAGATTGCATCAGAAGCCTTTCTTTCAAGTGATCTTTCATTAGTACATAAAACAGTTTTTTCAAAAACACACGTTTATTATCTTTGTTGGACAAATTGTTAAACTTGAATATAACACGGGCATTTATTACCGCTCTATCGAGATGTCTAAAAAATACAGCGAGAGGCCATCTTTCTGTAATTCTGGATACAGTACATGAAGCATATATCTGCTTCATTGTATCAATACCCTCTTTGAAATGTAGGTTATTTAGGAAGTTTTGCTGTACATATAATATGTAGTATATAACCGATTTATTTTAGCAAATTTCTATTTTTTATTCCCAAAAATTCGTACCAGCCACCAAAGCGGTTCTGGTTACATTCTTTGTGAACTAAGCGAGTTTATCCCGACAGAAACTTTGCTTTTAATAGATAGAACGCGAAAAAGCTGCTATTGTGGCTCATATTAAGCAATTGTTATAATGCATCAAAGTATGACAAGCATTGGAGCACTATTAACATCGTGTAACAGACTGGTTTGTAATGCCAAATTGTGATATGTTGCGCTATCAACAGATAAATATCTCGTATTTATTTGTCAGAATATGACCATGCCAGAAGTTATTTTAGTGCAAGCCATATTGTTCATTTAACTTTTTCAGTTGTCCCAAGTAGTTGATTCCTTACTTGCACTGTACTGTGTATAATCAACTAATTTAAGCTAACCTTTGTAACCTCATATTCCATGTTTCCCCAGCAATTGTTTAAAAGTTTTGCCTCACCATACATAGCAGTTGTTTTTTCTTTAACAACTTTTAGATGTAATGAAACACATTTTAACGTTTTTCTTATTTTCCTGATAGTTTTTCCACTCTTCAAGTGCTTTTGACAAACTTCTGTTCGGTAGTACTAATCTGGATGCAAATTCAATGTAAACACTTTAGCAATACCGATTCATACTGTGGTCGTTGTTCTTGTTATGCTCGTCTTCGCAGACTGCTGATTATTTTTGGAACAGGCTACGCAAGTCAGCAGTCACTCTAATCGTTTATAAAGCTCTATCGAATGGTAGTATCAGATGTTATTACAAGAGATTGCTTTGAAATGTACGCTCTTATACCAAGCATCACCAAACGATAGCTGCCATTGTATACTCCGTAAAACCAAATTTTAAAATATGCTTTCCGTTATTATTATTGTGTTGTCAGGATAGTCAGGATTTGCATGTTTTGCCGATGCGTCATTAATGGTGAGTCCTTACCCATCAGTAATAGTTAATATAAAAGTAACTCAAACATTTTGAAATTGCAATTGCAAATGTATTGTACATACAAAGGTATTTGTTGGATCCAATGGAATAAAATTATCTCATTTTCTTGTATCCTTAAATGTAGCAAAACTTCTTATTCATATGATATACAGGGTGTCAGCGAAATACAAAGCATGCTTTTAAGGGATGATAGGTAGCTACAACGATTTAGAACCAAAAACATATAATACACCTTGGGTCTATCTGTAAGCGTAAACGAGAAAAAAAATTATTTCTCATGTCACAAACTCCGATGCATACTCTACACCGACAGCTGATCCGTGCAAGATTTACCCGACGATTACAGGCGTGTGTTGCAACACATCGAGCCTTTCCTGTAATACATTTTCTCCTGTCTCTCAAAAAATCCTTTTTAGGACCATCAATTTATCACAAATAAAAGAAAAGAACTCAATTTTGTAGTAGCCTTTACGAAAGAGCTTAAAGCGCCATAACAGAATTGCAGTAATTACATTTTTTTCAATCAATGCGACTTTCCCTCAACTTAAATTTTCATTTACCGATCGGAGACTGCTATTAAATACGCCCTTTTCACTCTAACTTCAATATAACATCGATTTTATTGTCATAACATTATTAAAAAAAACGCAAAGGTACGTTTATTTTAAAACGTATGGCCATTGACTTCGTACGATACAAGTTCAAGGTCGTATAAACAGATGATGTTTGGCTTACATCTGCCATTCTATTGAATACGAGTACAGTGTGATGGAAGAGAAATGACACCACGCTTCAATTTCAAAGTATGAAATAATTCGTTTTCATCGTTGTTTTCAGTTATTTTCAACCCTAAATTTTTGATATGGTTTTTTGGTTATTTAAGAAGGAATATGGATGAGTTTTCTTGTACAGTTTGACCAAATAAGGTTTTTTATAAATAATTTTTTTTCTCGTTTACGCTTAGATAGACCCAAGGTGTATTATATGTTTTTGTTTCTAAATCGTTGTAGCTATCATTCCTTAAAAGCATGCTTAAAGACAAGCATTTATAAAGTCAACTTAGTAAAAAAAGCAATTTCCATCGGGGATATTGTCACGAACGTTTTGTAACAATAAGCAGAGTAGTTAACATAACAAAGAATAACAAATGCATGTTAATATAGAAGATAAATTCGTGTCATTAGAATATATCCCCTAAATTTAACGTCCTACGTACAAAGCATACAAGTTTCTGTTATATGTGTATCTCCGCAAAAGCGCTAAATAAAAAGTTTTCTGTTATATTAGAACACGTAAGGACTGACCATTAGAGAAATGAAACTTTCTGGGTCAATTTTGCCGAGATTTCATATATATCCGCACAACCACATGACTAATATATCTTCTATGTGGACCGCAGCTGCTGAATATATACAATGGAACAAATACTTATTGTGGCAATTTTAATGCAACACTAAATTAGTATAAAATTCACATAGATCCTTTTGTAAATAATGTAAACTTTCACTAAAAAGAATAATTATTAAATAAGTCTGAAAAACTTCGATCGATTGCGGAATTAAATTTCGTTAATGCAGAGAATCTTTCTGTCTACGCGAATAATATACTTTCGTTAGTACATTCGCACATTTGCACCAAATCCAATTTAGGTATTAGTTTACTCACGACGGCAGGCTTGCACAAATCGAAAATATCTGCACGTGTCTATGCTCATCGAGAAAACAATTAGGCGCCTATACCTCTATGCATACCTATAAATAACGAAGAGTAAGAATTAGGTTAATTGCAATTAAAACTCAAATTAAATTATAACTTACTAAACTTATCTATAAAGTCATTTCTGTAAACTAGTGCATTTTGATTTGGCTTTTGCATTAGATCCCGAATTTTTGAATTTTACTGCTGCCCTTGATTTCATATAACAAGATAAATTTAAAACAATTGTGAAGTGTTGACCAGATTTTCTGTATAAAGCACCTTAACGCAATTTTTCTTCGACGTGATGTCGTCACAAGATTTCCTCCTAAGCGTCAAAGTTTTTATATCATTTGTAAGTGACACATCACTCTTCTTAAATGTCAACCTAGCTATTTTTCGCCAAAACATATAAATCTGACTATACATACTAGAGTTGCGATCCCATTTGAGCCTAGCGTTCCCATATGGGCTCCGTGTAGATAACGTAACGGGGAGGCGTTATGCTTACTCGGATTGTTTTGATATGTATTCGCAGTTTTGTATACGTCAGTTAACCATTGGTGTTAATTTATGCTGTGTATTCTTAGTGTGTGCGATATATCAGACAGTTTAAAATTTGATAATCAGCTAGTTGCAAAAACTTTCGATTAGTGTTAGTACAATTTTGTTGTATATTTTAGTAATCACACTGAATAAACTTTTTCTTGTGGGAACTAAAACATATCCTTAAACAGTATGCACATCATTTTTACGAACAATTTACTTGTTTTTTCTATAACGAGGCTGAAAGTGTAGCGTTCCCATATGGAACCGCTAGACGCTTTGCCATGAAAACTTTATGTCTGAAAAATATTTATTATTTCAGTGGATTACCAATGCAGAAGGCCATACGAATCAGAATCTGACACAGAAGTGACTGACGTATTTATAGAACCTGCAGAGTGTCACATATTCACTGATGAGGATTCTGCTGATGAGGACGACGGTGGCCTAGATGATAATCTTATCGCTCATCAGCTTGATGCCGTTGCTGAAGTGCGCTTTGCTAATTCTAAAAGAATAGGTGACATGCAAAGTGATCTATATAGCTAATGAATTTTCTTACGACGACGTACAAGCAACAAGCGTACAAGCATAGGACGTACAATGTGCTGAAAATGTGACTTAAGGGCACTTTACACCATGCCAGATTCATACTTTTTCTATACTAGATTCTAGTCTAGGATTTTCTAAGTACTTTTGTAGGTGGGAGTACAACAAATCAATACGTGATGGCGCTACTAAACAGCTTTTAAGTTCTACCATCTTGACCAACATAACCTACCTTCGTTTCCAATAATATACCTACTGAACTTGTATTTATCTTCCGATGTCGGCCAATATGCCAAAAGTACTTCTGCGCATGTTCTAGTATCAATTTAGAAACAAAAATAGGACAGGATCTAGTTTTTAAAATAGTATAGCATCTAGTATAGTTTGGTGTAAAGTGACCTTTACATAATACCTTTTCTGACTATTTTTTCTAGTTTCTAGCAAATAGGATAGAAAAAGTATGAATCTAGCATGCTGTAAAGTGACCTTTAGGGTTGTGTATTACTTGTTGGATAACATATTTTTGAATCGTTTTTGTACATATCATTGTGATTTTTTAGGAAGCCGCGTAGCGTTAATAATGAGTTAAGTTAGCACTTTTCCATTATAGCTGTCAACTCTCTATACACAGGATCTGCTTTCCCCACACCAATCTCAGGCTGTTTCTTGAATCTGTTAATCTTCTTTTAATCTACGCATCGGTTCCATAAGGCCGCGTTATGTTCATTTGCATCACTTTTTGATAGCTTTGCTCAATACTACTCAAACAAGTACCTGTGGCCTGTCGGTAGTGGTACCCATCGATCGATTTCGATACCTCTTCTTCACGTAAAATTTATTGCATCATTGAAATAAAGAATTAACTTATCAAAACAGAGATTAGAATATTCCGCTTCCGGGTTTACTCCTCAACATTGCACTGAAGGTTCTAGGTAAACATAATATCATTTTGCCATATCCAAACAGCAGCTAGAAGAAAAATAATTAGAATTAAAATTCACGCTTTCACATCCTTCAACAGCTTGTTCCAGTCACAGGGGCTACAAGTTGATATTACGCCTGAGAATGTATAGTGACTTAAGTTGTTGCCTTTTTGCATTTTCCATAGAGTTTGGAAAACCACAAAGAACCAAATTCCGAAAGATTATAATAAGGTTCGAAGTCGGTATTGCGGTACTGCTAGACTAATTGTTGTAAAAAGCTACTAGCCAGTATAAATAAGGAATGTTAGTTGTCGCTTATAGTATTGTGTGACAATCGAATATGTACTAGCGGCGAAACTATATAAGACTAATCAAATAACAAAAATTTTGGTATAAATTGGCAATTCTTCCATGTGGACATAAAGTTTGTACAATTCCAAAAGAAAATACAAATGACAACTAAATACATCATAATTTTTGAGAATTCCAAACAGATTTTTCCTACAATTGTAAATAAGTTTTCATTTAACTAGAACTTTAGACATATTTTCAAGAAGCTGACAACATGTATAGGAAAAGTAGTAAGTAGTAGTAAGTAGTAGTAAGTATTTATATAATAATACGTAGGTATTTCCACTACAACTACCGAAAAATAAATCGAAGCTGATGGTGGATATCTGTTGAATAAATTTAATTAGGTAATTGGGCAAGAATACATGAAGCATATTTCTTTAATACTATAATTCAAGTGAATTTTTTGATTTGCCTTTGAATTTATCTTTACACTAGTTTTCCACAGAATTGCGGAAAAAACTTTTCTCGCAAGTAATATTATTGACAATGACGTAAACCTAGGTTAATACACTCGTATTATGACCACTGTACGAAATTTATCATGAACCAGTGAAATCTGTAGAAAGAAAGAATTGCTCATAGTACATATACATAGGTACCTTATCTTTAAGAATTTCCACTATTATTATGATTCACAAAAATTGAAATAACTAGCTCAATCCATGTTGAAAATCATTTAGATATAGCTTACTGACAGTACATAGTTCAGTTTTATTATAGAATTCTATATAGTCGACAGTATAGTCAAGTAGTTAATTAAAGTGGTAGCCAACCAATTATACATTTGCATACATCATATGCAGTCCATTCAGCAACCATACTTTCTGTGTGCCATCATCACTCCAAATTATATACAAACCCTTCGTATAAAACCACACGCTTCTAACCGACAACAAGCTCGCCTTAAAATAGTAAAATTTTAAAGTACAAGCAATCAAATATTACTCCAGACTCTTAGAACCACTAGAACTTTTAGATGTGAAATCATACCTGTGTTCAAAGAAGTCATCAATGAGCACACAAACACATTTACATAACCAGGAATGTACCTATTCCCTATATCACTTTCAGTTTGACAAAGCTCTAACCAAATACCTACATATACTTTAATTTTCTCTTCAATATCAAGTAGCATTCATTTTTTATACCACTTAGCAAAAATACTAAGTATAATCGCTAACGTACATTATAAAGAAAATCTGTTTTGTTATGATAATATACTCTCTTGTAGTTTTTATAACACCAGCAGTTGTTTTTGCGATCTCTTACGTCAGATTGATCGAGGTCAACATTCTCGATTCAATAGGTGGCGCATACTACAATTTATAAGGGAGATTTAATTTTGGCATTCGCGTCGTAAATGAACAAAAATGTTTTGGAATTATATTCTAGGTAATTGTATCTTACCATTCTTAATATTTTTTACTTTTATTTCAAATACACCCAGTGTATTAGCTTGATATATCTGGCGTATTATCTTACTTTATTTCAAATTACATTCCAAACAGAAACCATGGAAAAATTCGTAGCTTTGCGTATAACGGTTTCGTACACGAGCACCAGGGAACCTTTTTTCATTTTCTCTCTCTGTTTCCGATCTACGTTTCAAGTTACATATTATTGAAGCTAATAATACTACGTGTTTGGCTGCTGAAGCGGGTTTGCTGCTTACATACTTTTATTGGTGTTACGTGCTCTAATTCTATTAGGTTTTTGCAATGCAAACGGGAAGCAAGATACACGCGAAATATGTTTTCTTGTTTCGAAATTATACATTAGTCCTAAGAAAGAAATTTTGTGAGATAATGTATTTATATTTTTATAAAAAACATAAAAAAATCATTAGATATGATATAGATACTCCTTATAAAATCGCCTTATTAATGAATAGTGTTCGTGAGTATCAAATAACCTTGACATTCTTAGAGCGCGTCCTTGTGTTTTCTGAACTGTTGGTTTAGCCTGACGGCATATACATATATAATATACCATAAATTATATCCCAAAAAGCAAATAGTTTGGAAATTAACTAAATAATTTAATTCGCTTAATCATATATGAGTAGGTATATGAATTAAATGTTTCGTTAATTTCACTTCCAAGACAATCAGCTATGCAAATTGCATCACTGTTCTCTGTGCAGCTATATACTTGTGCACTACTGTACTCAGTGATATTTGAAGTGTTACACTCAGTAGGAATCATTTGTTTAACTTGATTTTTTAGCAATGTGATTTCTGATTTTACAGAAATGAAACAATAACATTTGCAAGAGATTTTAACATGTAACACGAAAGAAAAAGAATAATGTATTTGGCGATCTCGTAGCTGAGTACACTCCTGTACATCATCTAGGCGCCAAACTTCGTGGAGGATGGTACAAAATGAATAGTCTCCTCCCTATGATATCCCGCACAGATGTGTAATGTGGTTTAAGTCGTGCGAAAGGATGGCCACGTTAAATATTAACGCCTGCTTCTGGGAGAAGGTCTATATTTCGACGAGCAATATGGGGACATGCATTACCTTGCTGAAAAAGGAGGCGTGGACGGTCATCTAGATAAGGTGGTAAAGTGGCTTGTAGGACGTCATCAACATAACGTGCAGCTGTCATACTGCCTCGAATAAACAGAAGTGATGATCGGATACCTTAAACAATAGCCTCCAAAACATTATTTCAACAGTCCTGTGTATATGCCTCTTAACAGCAAACCCAATATCGCATTGTTCTCCACGCCAACGTCATACCCTGCTACGGCCATCGTGTGTAACTAAACAGAATCACGATTCGTCGCTGAAGACGACATTATGCCGTTCTGCTTTCCAATGCTGCCGTTTTCTGCACCAGTTCAAGCGTTGATGAGAGTGGCCCGCACTCAAAGAATCCACTAATTGTGGACGGTATGAAAAAAGTTCAAAAGCTCAAACGCGGGGATATAGCGTTTTAGCAAAACGGGCTTGTAGAGCTAGTTGTCTGAAGCGCCTCTCTTGACGCTCTGTACGCCTCGGTTGACGAGCTGGTCTTCTTCGTGTTCCTCTACCTTTTTCACAACACATTACATTACCGTTATTGCAGTACAATTAACACAATGGCCAATTTTGCGAAAAGCAAACTAACATCTCGATAGGCATACCCCTGGCAAGGTCACTAACACTGTGATAATTATGACGTCTTCGAACTCTGGCCATTTTGTTACTCTTAAGACTTGTAGACGCAATAACTAAACTTTTTTATATTAGTCAGCTCTCATCATGAACACGAATCTTTTCCCAGAAGAGAATTCTTTTTCCTAAAAAAAATATCAATGATAAAATGTCAGTGGCAGTCATTTTGTGGCCAAAAAATCAGATTGAACAAATTACTCATTGTGGGTATAGCACTTCTAATGTGACTCAGTATGGTTATAGTTAGTGAGTAAAAAGGTTAAAAGACTAGGAAATGGAAAATTAAGAAAGGAAGTCCGTCTGTGAAGACCACCACAATTAACCTAATAGTTGATTCATCAGCAAATCCAATTACGAAGATGCTAGTAAAGCAAGTACAGCCTAGAATGTTTCTCTAATTACTATAATTTGGCGCTTGCTAAGTTATTGCGTCTAAGCAAACACCTCTCCCAACTTCGAGGATGGTGACCTTGTTTGGTGGAGGCGCCGGGTACGAGCCCAATACCCCTCACACACCAATAATTTACTATATTTTCTCAAATGCCATAACGGGAATAAATGGCAGTCACGGTACTGTATATTATTGGATAAATTCATAGGTCTAATGTGACAAAAGTGGGTTTCCTGTTGATGTCACAAGCTTATAGAACATATTTATCATTTCACTTTACTTAACAGAAAATTTGTAAAATGATCACTGTTCAACTTGATGTGTAAGGACGGAAAGCGCTTCAGTGTAACTACTATCAATTGCATATTTTCTACGTTAGGACGATTATCCACCACTGTTTTATTATTTAATTAATTTTTTTAGTAGAATAGCAACCTTTCAAAGATGACGCTTATTATTGTGCACCTACCCAATTATGACACAATCATAGTAGTTTTCTGGTGATAACGTTTCGATTTTAAGTAATTTGTTCTAATAAAAGAAGTTTACTAATTGTAAGTAAGTATCTTATTTATTAGTATTGCTTAGTATCATTTTATTTGTGGTCGGTGGAGTCAAATGACCTCCTGCACTTTTGTTACTATTAATAATAACGTAATTTTTCACCAGTTTTAAATCGTTTGAGTATGATACAGGTATCTGATTCGTTATTTTGCACCAGTTCAAGCGTACTTTGCTGACCTGAAGTTTCATTCTAATATGCTAGATAACAGTACGTATTCGCAGTATTCCTAATTAACAGTCTGGAAGCAGTTGTGTCGCAAGACCAATAGTTACGAGTAGTGACAAACTTCTGCTCAAAGTTGTAAACTGGATAACTGGATAATCGAAGCCGGTACCTATATGAAGTAATACCCTACCCCACGTATTCTTAAAAGGAAATGCAACAGTGCACTATCTATTAATTTCCCAAAAGATGATCCGCACGTCGATCGATGTTAGCCATAATTATTATTGATGTTATCACTTTGGCTGTTATCGCTATCATTGTATACGTGAGAACATTTTCCGAAACCAAAAAATATATTATGTTGAACATCTCTCCAACTACCTAATAATAACGTAGCTTTAAAATATTAGACTAATAAAGATAAATATTCTTTTTTCTCGCATATACTTACGTTTTATAACAACATAAAAACCGTCACTTTATTATGGTGCTCCATATATTTTATACGCGGCGGTTATATTTCGTACACTTCCGCATACAATCAATATCGAAGAATGCTTCGTGTTCATTCATTCGCTCACACTGTCAAGGTGTGAGTGCTTCCCCTATGGATACGGGACGGGAAGGGAGATGATGGGACGTAAGTTTATAGCTTCAAAAAGACGGTGAAACGCTCACGTAATAGAAAAGCAGTGTATCTGTCCCAATAGAGGGTGAAATCACAAAAGCTGGAGGATATAATGGTCGATCAAGAAGCAACATCGGTTACAAATTACGTGAGATTGACAGCAGCTGTGTGGCTTAAAAGCGTACCCATATTGGTATACTGCTAAATTTAGAATGTTTTCTGGCAGATTCAAGATAGTGAGAATGGAGATTTAGATAAACAGCAACGAATAAATGTAAATGTACGATGTAGTAATCGCTTATGGATGAATAACAATTAGCCAAAGTGTAATTATTATTATTGATCTAGATCTAACACCGATCAAGTCTTTTCAAGTACCCCTGATATTTGTGTCAGTTGTTTCCATTTGAAATCAATAGATAAAGCGAATTCCAACCCATCACCTTGCATCGAATGGTTAAACAAAAAAAGCAATAAGAAAAACCAGGAAACACCGCACAGTAAATATTACCAACAAAGACCAAGCAGAGTCAAAGGTCTATCGGAAAAAATAGGATAGGCGACAAATATATCATCAAGACACCAATTAAATCAACGAACACCAACAGATCCGAACAAAGCCAAACAATAAAAACCTAAGGACTAAAAACTGTGCGTACAATATTTCGTGAGAATGTGGCAAGAACTATATCGGAGAAGCAGACAGAATACTAGAAGTTAACATTAAAGAACACCAACACTTAATCACACAAGAAAATGCACACCCTTCAAAACTGACAGAATAGGCATCGACAGAGAACCACAGGATCCAATAGGACAAAGCAGCAACACTCAACAACAAGGACCATCATGTAAAAGAAAAAATGAGACATGAAAACATGCATGACCATAACATACATCCTCATAGATACACCAAGCGTACAGGTCCAAGATATGTGACCGCCATTACTAAAAAAACAGCTTAAGGAATTGCAGACTACAACACACACATGAATATTTACACACATGTACACATATGTGTATGTACATATATGCACTCCAGAAACTACGTCGAACGACAAACGACATATATGTATGAAACTTTCAGTGGGAGAATCTTCACACACATTGACCGAACAAACGACCACGGCCCCGGTCATCTTACGGAGTCCCCCTGGATATGCGCAAAGGGTGGTTTGCAAGTCTACTACTTATATAGGGGGGCAAACCTGCGACACAATAGATCAGTGGAAAAAGGTATTAGCCTCGATTCCAGTAAGTTTAAAATACGAGAATGCTGCAGACAAGCAGCTTGTTCAGAGGATTCTGAAGACGGTGGTAGATTTTCTCCAAAACGTCGAAAAAAGTTGAATTCCTCAAATGTTAATGACTAAAAGCTAATCGCAAACCAGTTTAGTAGTTTCGCAAATATTCACCGGATCTCTTGGTGCCAAAGTAGAACACTAGATCACTATCACCCACAGGACACCAAACACTTGGATAAATCCCAACGCGTTCCGACAGCAATGCTGTCATTATCAAGGCTATAATAAACCTTCATCAGTTTTATTATCGCCTTGATAACGACAGCATTGTTGTCGAAACGCGTTGGCATTTATTCAAGTGTTTGGTGTCCTTTGGGTGATAGTGATCTAGGGTTTTAGTAGTTTCGTTTTATTCCTTTTTGCAGATATAATACATGGTAGGTAAACTAGTTATCGCGAATTAGCTCTTGTAGAATATTTAGTATACCATTTGGCTTTAAGTGTTTTTCGTGCTTTTATGATCAGGTGTCAAATTCAACATATGTACACCTGTTGTAGATGAGGTCCATATATCACAAGTTTCGTTTATATCCGCTGTATTTAAACGATTTTACGCCTAAACCAAGCAGCTTCGATTATAAACACACTTTATGTGTACACGATAATGCTCATATGTAACTTATCTTTCGTGCTAATCTTTTTCAGATGCATTCTTCTTAAACTAGATGTTTGTTTATATGTATATTTATTATGCTTTTTGAAGTATTCTGATCCCCCTAAGACAACAGACACAAACAGCGGCATTTATTTATATTATAAAGGAATCTAAAATGACTCGCTTCAAAATTATAGGAAAGACAACATATGAAATGTGAAGCAATA
>SMLS01060911.1:0-16027 GCA_004785975.1 Popillia japonica
AAAAAACTTACTTTTAGCACTGAGAATATTCCAGCAGTATTTGGTAACACGCACGCAGACAAAATGGTGGACTTCCACAAACAGTGCTGCCGGTTGACAAAAAGTAAATACAAGGCGCGTTCCGAATATTTTTAGGTATATGCTACGTCCAGATATTTACTCTGTCCAAAGGTACAAGCGTCCAAAGGTACACGTTCTTACCCTACATACATACGTATGTCACTCTGAAATGGCTTCTAGGAAGTTCTGTCGTAATTATCTCACCTCTTCATCAACTTATACATTCCTCGAAACTACATCGCGTCAAAACCTCGGGTGATGTCGAGCAAAAGGGCCCTAATAGCTCATTTTGCGTCAAGACTTGTTCTTGTTGAATAAGTCAATCAGAATCATAACATTTAATCAACTGAAAACTTCGACTACACGCCAAACTATTTATTTGGCGAACCATATCACAGGCTCCCATCCAAATCCTGGAAAGAGATAGAGCTGCAACGATCTTTGATAAATTTAAAAAATGTCGAAAGAGGTGGTAATAGTGCGTTTCCGCATACTTAATGTAGACACAACATTTCATTTTATTATCCTTGATACCATTGTCCTTAGAAACGTGAAATACTTAATTTCATCTGTTGGTTTAATGAAGGATAATTAACTTCAATTTTTCACTGATTGGGGTGTATTGATCAAATTGTTTAGTTCTGCAATTGCTTATTAATAAATTAACCACAGTTTAGATTATCACTAATGCAAGAAAATAATTTGTTGCTTGTGAATGTTAGATACAACATAGAATCAGCTTGAAGCTACCGTAGCCAGGTTTGTTAGGTTCGCTTGAGAATACAATTTTCGTGCGATTCTATTTCAAATCCATTACTGTCATTTTTAAATAGAAACACTGTTTATAAGATATTGTGTGTGGGCGCACGTACATACATACGAGCCAAGCTAAACAACGCGGTTTAAAGATAGAATTACGCAATGTATGTATGTACTACACTGACATCACTGAAAAGTCAAAGTCATGTTCGCGCACATGTACTTACATATGTTTATTAGAATTTATTGGAAATATGATAACTTCGGTAGAATATATTTGCTATAAAACGGAATTAGTAGGTGTACAGTTTTTGTTTATGTGAATTTTTGGGCATACCTATTTTCGTATGATGTTAAGAAATAGCTTTTTATGAATGTTTTTCACTGTGTGGCCTTGTTTTCCAACTAAACATTTATTTAAATTGCAATTTAATTAAGGGACCGTCGTTTAAAATATATTTTCCAAAGTCTTAATTGATAATAACGCTATGCTGGTAGACGCCTCCGCAAACTTAGCCCATACTTAACTTGTTCCAGATTGTTTTAGCTACTTTGAACATTTGTCTAAACTTTTATTCTTTTGTCGTCTTTAGTTAATGAAACAATTAGGTATTGTTTCGTCGGACCCTCTTTTTCTGAAAATCAGCCCATACTTAACTTGTTCCAGATTGTTTTAGCTATTTTGAACATTTGTCTAAACTTTTATTCTTTTGTCGTCTTTAGTTAATGAAACAATTAGGTATTGTTTCGTCGGACGTTTGAAAGTTTTACCATGTTGTTTTGAGTTTTTTATAGACTGTACCTAAATTTTGCCGAGGAATATTGCTAACCAGTTTCTTGCATATTTTCCACAGTGTAGTAGAAACTTCGGTTGGATTCCGCCAAATTGTTATTTCGTCTGACGAAAATGGGCAGGAAAATTCCGTTTGGTCGTTACAAGTAGATTTTCGTGCTGTTAGCTCTATCTCTACAGGATATGGGAAGCGATCTTGTTTGGAGGTACAGTAGAGCATCGATTATCCGAACTAATTGATGCACGTCACTGTCCGGACAATTGAAAATTCGGGTAACTGATTTCGACTCGATTTTAGCCTGATTCGTACTGTAATATGAATAATATCCTGTAACTCAACTCTTTTATTAATATACATATATACTGTAAACAACGGATTTTTAAACAAAAAACAGAAAATAGGTTCAAGGATGCTGACAAAAGAAATCAGATATTTTTTTTTGTTTAAGACCACTAACACGTTTTTTTTGCGGCAAAATCTCCTAGTCTTTTTTAAGACAGAAGCTGTGTTACACTCAGCTTGATGCTCGAGCCACTTCATAGCTTTTTCCAAGCAGGTAAACGCTTCATCGTGGGTTGGAACATCGTCTTCTACTTCAGTGTCTTCTCCATCCTCCTCTTGCTCTCCTACTTCCTGATTATCGTCCTTTATCTGCTGCACAATTTCTTTAACAGAAAGAATCTGATATCCAGGATCGTCGACGTCGCAATTTAACCAATCGTCTATATTGGCTTTGTCACACTCCTCAAAACCTGGTGCTTCTTTGATGATTTCTCTTATTTCATCCGGATCATCATTTTCTTGTGGTTCTTGAGGGTCATCTGGATCAGTATCACCATTTTCTTGCGAATCTCGTGGTTTAAGACACAGCTTATTCCATGCTTTTTCAAGTGTGGTATCTTTTAGGGAGGCCCCAGCATCCGCCACCATGCAGACGGCGTCTTTTAAATTCAATTTCTTGTAACTACTTAGCACAGATTCTTCACAATTCTACATATCTAGAAGCAGCATTTAAAGCTATTGCTTTCTGTAGAAATGTTTAAATGTTTCTATCACACCCTGGTCCATTAGTTGTAGGACTGACGTCACATTTCGCGGTAGAAACAACACATTGAACTTGTCGTCATGTGAGCTCAAAACAACATCTGATGGGTGAGTTGGTGCATTATCTATGAGTAAGAGCACTTTACCGGTTGAACCTGTTTTTTGTTGGCGTTTTTTCACATGTGGGATAAAAACATTCTCATACCAGTCGCCAAAAATCTGTTTCCCTCCAGGAATTTCTTTGATTTTTGTATACAACAGGGAGCTTGCTTATGCCCTTAAAACATCTAGGCTGCTTTGCTTTCCCAATAATAAGCAGCGGCAGCCCGTGATCGCCAGTAGAGTTAGTGCAAACCATGGTTGTAATGCGGGCTTTGCTGGCTTTGTACCCAGGCACTGCAGTTTCCCTTTTGGACACAAGGGACTTGGTTAGCAGCTTTTTTCCAGCTGAGACCTGTTTCGACCGCATTGTAAATGTTTTTGGGTTCAAAACCACCAGCTTTGCAAAATTATATTATATTATAATTTTTTTTTAATTTTTAACCAACGGACGTCCGGATGACGGGTGATCCGAATGACAGGTATTCGGATAATTGATTCTCTACTGTATTGGTATTCTTTTTTGTGAGTGCTTTTGTTGCCGTCAATTAGTTTTCTTAAAAGGGGCCATGCTTTTCTGCTAGACGTTTTGAAGGCCCTCGACGGGTCGCATCAAAACTGTGTAACACCTCGTTGGCAATTTCGTGATCGTTGCTAGCCAGGAATGCCCGGTGTTGGTGGTGGTGTCATCTCATCCTGGGATATATTGTTTGAGGTATTCCCTGAATATGATCTTTCTTTGCGGAACTTACCACCGTTCCTACAAATCTCATATAGTTGTCTGTTCTAGGAGGAACTCACCCCAGACACTTGTCCATGTTATCAGAAAACATTTTTATTTGGTACTTTGCGTATGGTGGCTGTTGAAATCGCCTACGTGGACAGATGGGTGTTGCAGCGGTGGTAAAATTTGTGGTGTCCATGGGACTGCTGGAAGTTTGTACGTGTTCTTTATGGTGTATTCTCCGATTTGAATGACCACCACATGTATGTTGTTGGAAAATGTTGACTGCAAGTACACATTTTTGATATTGGATGTTACATAAATTGCTAAACCATAAGCGTGATATATGGCACCGAAAAGGTCGCAGCCATATACTTTACCCCTCTTCTTAAGTTGCTGACGAGCACGAAGAATGAGGATTCTTCGTATCCTGTTCCCTGAATGGAAACGACGTCAATATCATTTTTCGCTCAGAACCTGCTACAGGATGGTACACTTTGCCTTGCTTGTTTTTTCTAAATATATTTAGTTGGCAAATCCTGATACAGAGACCGAGATTCATTGTCAACTAAAGGAGATCGTTCTGGTTATCTGGCTGCCAGTTAGTATGTATTGCTTCATTTAGTTCACGTTTTACAACGCTATCGAGGTTGCACTACCAGGAGGCGGACTAGCATTACTCCCGTTTTCTTCAATTTTTCGATGCAACAGAAACAGTAAAATGTTTAATAAATAGTAGGTGGCAACAAGCCTCTGCCTCTTTTCAACGCATAAAGTATAAAGGCATTTTTGACACTGCCAACGAGTTTTAGCACTGTAGTGAGAACGCCTAAGTTGAGTAAGAATGCGCGGGGCAACCGTTTTGCATAAACCAAATTGCATCAAAATGGAAGTTGACGGACAGCAGGAATAACTCAGCAGCAACACTTCGTACTTTACTGCATTCAAATTGCCGTCGATAAAAAATGTCTCTATAATGTTATCACCTAAGAGACCCGCCCAAACGTTAAGTTTTTCGGGGTATTGAGTTTTAACATTACGGACTAGATGTTGATTCTTTCGAGACCAATATCGCACGACTGAGTGATTATGCTTGCCATGACTTAGAAAAGAAGACTCGTCGGTAAACAGAATATTTTGCATAAAATATTCGTCCCTGTTAGCCTTTTGCATCATGGACACAAAACTTCATTCTTGCAAAATTGTCCTCTTGCCACTTTCGAACCTTGTAACTTTGATATTTGTTGCGTATTAGAATTCGCTTTACTGTACTTCTATTGACGCCGATTTCGTCTACAATTTGCCGTGTACACCTAAGGTCGCCCACCTCAACCAACGAACAAAGCCTCACCTTTCTCTCCTTCCGCTTGGGAGGTATTAGAGGGATATGAGGCTATTCGGCAATTTGTTGGCATTTACGGCAATCCGCGACTACATTTAGGATCCTGTCAATCGTCGAATGCGAAGGAATAGGACGATTCACGTACTCTGCAGCAAATGAATCAGCTATGGTCGGTGGAAATTGCCAGCAAGATACCACGAAATGATTTGTACCTACTCTGTGATTGTATAAACTGACATGGTAGCCACCTTTACGCATGCATAGGCGAACACTAGTGACTCGCGATCCACGATCGAACTTACGTGGCGCATGACTAACGCGTTGCCACATCGCACTGCGTTCCATACATATACTGTAACGTGCTATGTTCCGCTGTGGGCTGAACCTATCGATATATCAAAAAGAGAGTCGATAGTCTGGTTTTTCAAAAATCCAAAACAATAGGTTCCTCCTTTAAGCTTTATTCTTGTTACTTTTGCAAAAGATATTCTAGTAGCGTTTTACATATTAGAATACAAACATTCTTTGTATAGAGACAAACTTGTGTAAAAGCAAGTCACTATTTCGTTATCGTTATTGGCGCCATTTCTATTTAGAATATTTTATTCTGTTTGCGTAGTCATAAAAGTCAGATAGACGAAACTGCAGTTAGTCATCAAAATTATTTTATAAACAAACAGAATTTTATAAACACTGCATTTACCTCTCACAAGTTTAATACCAGTTCATAAAACATTGCAATCTCTTTTAGTGCCAAGCGAATGTTTTTTTTTTTGTAATTGTAATTTTAATAGCATTGCATCTAGAACATAATTAGAACGAGAATCTAGTCCGCGCCAGATAATAAAATTCCTAACAGAACTTATCTTCCTATTATGTACATACATACATTGTTATTGGAACATGCTTCATAGACAGATGTCCGCTTGTCACGGTTTTTTAATTCGTCTATCTTTACAATATGTAGTTTTATACCTACTCATATAAACGTATTGTATGTATGTACATCTTTCACAACCAACATCTGCAGCGAAACGTGTGGGTTTCCACCACGTACCAGCTCTATGCACACTAACAGACTGTATGAGGGCATTGGCAACAATAACAACTACACTTTCCTGTGTTAATAACGTTCTGTGACAAGTTGAACGACTGTATCTTTTAATAAATTTTATTAGAAGTTTTATCCCGTTACAATACATGTGTGTAAGAATAATCGCAGATTTTCAACATATTACCCAATTATAAAGTTATTGACTTGAAAACTGTTTATTTTAGTGCGCCTACTGGAAACGTATTTAACATTTCCGTCATCCGATACTCTTTTTAATAATTGTGAAATGGAACGAAAATAGAACAGAAAGAGGCTCGGTATTTGTTTATGTGAGCTCGTGAGCACTTAGCATAAAATTAATTTCGAAATGTCGTTGAAAATTTGAATTAACACGATTTATCTGTTCGAGAATATGTATATGTTTATGTAAATAGTTATTGCCTAATAGATCTAACCTCGTCAGGCTAAACAGTGTGTGCATGTGTACATATGCTACAGTATTGTTTATAATAAATAATTACGTTCCAAACAAATGCCAATAAAAAATTTGCTTCAGTACAGCTGCTACAAACTTTGCCAAATACATGATAGCGAAGGCTTTCACGGTCTGAATTAGTATGAGGAGCTTACAGTTATGGTAGAGTGTTACAGTTTTTTTTTTGTATCTTTTAAATAGTTGTTTTCTTTTACCGTCGAACTTCTGAAATAATTTTGGAAGTTATAATTCTATTCTATAATTCTTCTTTTTGTCAGCTGTTCGTTTTATGGTAGTTATTAATTAATTTAGTGTTTCTGGAAAAGCCATTCTCATTTCGCACATCCACTTCTCCAGAATTAGCATTTAATGACGTTAACCTACTATTTAGGTGATACATTCAAGCGCCGTAGTATGTGGGATGCATATGATGACTGCTTTAGGATTGTATTATTTTCATTCATTTATTCAACATTTTCATCTATTTTAAAAGCGCCGAAGTTTCTACTGAGGGTATAAACGCTCCATATTTTGTCAAAAATGTGCTGTCTGTCAGAGTGTGCAAAATTGGAGGTATAAGTTTTTCCGTCATCAGAGATTCAAAAGAGTTCTACCAAAAGTTACTTTTGCAGTTGTCTGAACAGGATGGTAAAAAATGTTGACGTTATTCGTGTGAGAACTGCAGACATGTCAGTTAAATATTCTAACAGAAACTGCTTCCAATCACTTTCTTTTAATGCTTTCTATAATTTTGTATAAAGATTAAAAACAACAAAGAAATGTCTAGATTGTCTGCCTCTCTCTTCGTGGTCTCTCTTTTTTTTGCCGCGTTTTTCTCCTTTCTTTTTCCATTTTAAGGCATTAGCAATCATTTTCGCTGAACATTCTATAACACCTTACACAAATCTATAACTTCTTCCTTCTTTAATTAATTTCTTTATTAATTCGCATTGCTTCGGTGTACAATGTGTCTTTCGTCCCATTACTTTATTTAAAAACGTTAGATTTGGTATTTATGGATGTGGGAACTGCTTTTGTTAACGTATGAACTAGAGGAACGCGTGTATGCCTTAAGAGCTTATTTATTATTGATTGTATTTCACAGCGCTGCTATTTTTTTGAATATGGATTATCTGCACTGTTGCCATAAAATCTAGGGTTTTCCCAAAGTTATTCAGAAAGAAGCAGCTCTATCATATCCTTGTAGAATTTTGGCATGTGTCGATACGAACATTATTCTGAATATGGATACTAAAACTTAGAGCTTTCGTACATCATACGTGTCATATTGCGAAAAGCAGCTATTTTGTATTTTATTAGAATTATGCACAAAGTCTGATATTACGTGTTTTATCTAACCTAATTAGTTTTATATAATGGAGATTTATTACATATGATTACCATAATATGCCATTTAAACGTCACCTACATACATATATATTCCTAAAATTTGAACAATATATATCAGGCTCATTACCGCATAATTAGCTCATAATTAACCAACTCGTTCGTATGTATTATGCATACAAGGCAATACATTTTGGTAATTTACTAAATTAGGCATATAGACATTAAATACACATATTAAAAGAAATGTAGTCTTTAATGGGCGAAGGATGGAGTGGTTTTCGATTAATCGAATATTGCCTACTTTTATTTCTTACACCACTGTCTAGCTTTAAATATATGTACTACTATTAATTTAGACGTGCTGTCGCTTGAATATGGTCAAGATTATCTCAATGAATAGGAGTTGTTCCAATTTTTAGTTAGTGAAGAAATGTTTTCAATTTTCCTCGACATGATATTTAGTTAGTTGGATAGCATGCAAAACATTTTTGTAATTACGAAATTACATAGTTACTTCAGGAAAATCTGTACACAGATGAGCAAAACTGAACACACATTGTAATACCTATGTAAGGAAATAATTTAAATTATAGAATAGTTGTTGACTGTTGTGTGTAAATTAGTAAAAGTAGTAAAGGTATCAATTAGACAGAAAAAGGTAGTAATGTACCAGAGACCTTTAGCTGTTTCGACTTTTTTAATTCTTCTAAGCATACCACCTAATACTAAAGCATTGCAGTAGGTTGGAGTAACATTGTACCATTCGCACTGTATCCTCCCACACGCCTGTAATCGTCGGGTAAATCTTGCACTGATCAGCTGCCGGTGTACAGTATCCGTCGAAGTTTGTTACATGAGAAATAATTTTTTTCTCGTTTACGCTTACAGATAGACCCAAGACCCGTTGTAGCTATCATCCCTTAAAAGCATGCTTTGTATTTCGCGGACACCCTGTATAACTGAACAAATGTCCACTCCGCAAAGTAGCACGTTTTCTTGGAGGCGATATTGATAGTCCACTAGTATTAGGCTGTGAATCAATTTTTAGGAGCAAATAAAAAAAACATTAACAGATATAATCTTGTTTAGATATAGTAGACACACAAAAAGATAATAGAAAAATATTTAACGAAATATATATTTACTCAATCAGCTATGTCTACAATTTCAATTGTCTGTTTATTGACTACTCACGTGCCTTTGATACTGTTGACCACTCCATAATTCTGGATAAATTATTTGTATACGGCATTATAAAATCTTATCTTTTAAACAGAACTCAATATGTCAAAATAGGAAATTTAGTAACTGGTGATATAGCTAATTTAGCTCAAGGGGTACCTCAAGGATCAGTGTTGGGGCCATTTTTATTTGCTGTTTATATTAATGATCTTTGTTTTTATCTTAGTAAGTGTAATAATATTCATTTATGTTTTTATGCGGATGATACAACTATCGTTATTACTGAAAAAGATTCAAAATTATTATGTCAACAAATCAGTAATGTTTATGAAAGAGTTAGGGTTTGGTCTAACAAAAATAATTTATGCTTAAGTGAAACAAAAACCCATTATAATTTTTTTCAATTAAAAGAGAAGGACTGCACTGGTCCAGCTGGGATATCTCGTGCGGATGATGTTAGGCTGTTGGGAGTTCAATTTGATACCACCCTGACTTTCGGGCCTCATATTGACTTACTTTGTGAACGTCTGCGAAAGGTTTGTTATGCGCTTAGATTTATGTCTAAACACTGCAGCCAACGGGTACTTTTGAGTTTGTATTATGCCAGTTTTTATTCTCAATTACGCTACGGCATTATTGTGTGAGTTAGTGGTAACTGGCAACGGGTTTTTGTGTTGCAGAAGAGTGCTATTAGGGTGTTGTCTGGCATTACTTTTCGAGAGTCGTGTAGAGTCGTGTTCAAAAAATTGAAAATGCTAACTTTACCTTCAATATATATTTTAGAATTGTGCTCGTACATTTATAAATATAAATCGTTTTTTGAAAGGTTTGAATTACTCCATGTGTACCCTACACGGTTTAAACACATTCTGCACCCGGGCTCGTATAGAACTGCGAGATATGAAAAATATTTTTTTAATGTTGGCTGTAAACTGTACAACGTGCTTCCCATCGAGGTAAAATCAGTAATTACAGTTAAACAATTTAAGCGTAGATTGACAGATTTGTTAGTTGCTAAGTGCTGCTACACACTGGATGAGTTCTTCACTTAGGAGTCGTTTTCTTTTATGATGTTTCATATATACCTATATATTCATCTTTTATTACAGACATGTACATATATTTGTATACATATATATATATAGTTTTTTCTTCTGTATTGATGTTTTGTGTTCTTGACTATATTTGTTGTTTGTAATGTATACTTTTTTTAATTGTATGACGCTGGCAACTCAAATACATCTATCTATCTATCTATCTATCTATCTATCTATCTATCAATATGTCGTTGCTAAAATACCAAATTTTTGCAGTGTAAACATGACCAGCAACAAACAAATCGCAAGTCTATATTTTGGCGGGCTATATTCAATTCACTCCCCTTACAGGGTATAGTACCTAATATTATATGTGTGAAATTCATAACCCCAGATATAATTACGTAAAATGCGAATATATTGTGTTCTGTGTTCAGTTTTGCTCATCAGTGTATATAAATAAAAAGCTATTAGCTCGATATTTTTCCATTAATGTAATTGACATCTGTTTTGTCTCCACTATACTAACCAGTGTAGCATTAGTTATGACCATTTCATAGAAAGTATAATGTATTTTCTATAAAACAAATTCTAATTGGTTTGGAAAATAAAACAGAACAGAATTTTTCAAAAAAAAGTCATCGGATGTGTTCTTCGATTGTCTCGCATCCATTTTCAACGAATAAACACTTTTTTACCGTCTATTTATGTGTCACTCTAACAAAAGCTGCTGATTGTAATTTGCTACCGCGAACACTGGTTTACTATTGGTACCGACTGCACGGTAACAGTTCGGGAAAAAATAACCGTGACTTTAATTCAAAAGCCGAACACCCAATCGGATGTTGTACATAACCAGGACCATAGATGCAGGCAAACAAATTATCCTTCGTAATTGAATTAGCGTCGATTTTTTTCGAGAATCAAGGACGCTGGTATTCGAAGCGTTCGCAACTGGCTTTCATAGCTTCACAACAATGATTTGGTACTAAAGATAGAGCTACACTATCGTTCATAAGTTAACTTGTGTCGCAAAACAGTGATATTTTTATTTATCTAACAATCTAAATACAAAACAATGTAATCATTTGAGAAAACTTTAGATATAGTAAACACTAGTGGCGATTGTTTGGGTTGCGGTGTTATTATAATAAACATGTCACTGAATAGAGACCTGAGTAATATGTTTATAATGCGTATCTGGTGACATATTACATAACAGCTCTGTTCGTAGAACCAGTTTAGAAGTCATAAATCGTCAGAAACCCAGATGTTCAGCTGAAAAATAATTGTGTGTAAGCAATATAATTGTGGATAATGTATTCGTGTGCTTGGTTTTGATATCTGGAAACTGGATCTACCATTCATCAGGATCTAGTTAACATTACATCACTTGTATACATCCAAAAACTAACTGATATAAAGTTTCTAAAGATTCAATTTCCTGATCTGTTACTTCAGTCTTTAAAGTTAAATGTTTTCAGAGAGAAGAAATCAACTCATCCAAAGATTAAAATTTTAACTTAAATCTTCTTGTATCTGATGATCCATACCTAATAAAATAGTACTGGAAGTTGAACAAATATTGTCTGTATTATATTATCTGAAATAAATACCTACTCTGATTGTATTCCCCACACAGAAAATCGCCATATAGTATTTCTTATGACAGCAACCTTTTCGCATGCTTGAGTAACTGCAGTTCTTCAATTTGATTTCCACCTATGTATTTGTTTGTTTTCATGCTTTATCATCTGTTTCTTAGCAGCTTGTTGATATGCAGTCCTTGAGGGACTTACAAAATGATCTGTCAATGGGCTGACATGCTTCACTTGTATCACTAAAAAGCTAAAATCAGCAAATTTTACTAATTCTATAGAATTACAATGTGATCAATGTCCATCAAGAAATAACAATACATATGATGAAAAAATTTTTTTTAGACACACCATTTTTTTTTATTTACCTGTGAGCAGGATTATACTGTACGAGTTGTTTTTATCATTAAAACTAGGCCCCAGAACAGGTCGTCAGTATTGTTGAACACAATAATAGGGAGATTTTCCTTTTTTTTTTCTTCGAGACTGCTTTCGGTAACAACCCTTTTGTCGAGCATTTTATTTAACTATAAACCTGATTTATGCATTTTGTAGTACCTGCTTCATTTATCCATGAAATTATATTGAATTAAAATCTGGTCCAGAACATTCTAGAATAAAAAAGAATGACATATTGTTTTGGCAAATCAGCGTCAGGCTCATCAGAGTTCTAGGACTGTACATATTTCTAACAATAAGTAATAATAACAAAAAACGCTTTTTTCTGTGTCTCTTTCTTAAAGCTCCTGATGGTATATTAAACACTTTATGCTAGTTTTTTTTCTCTTGAAAAGCGAAGTTTCTATACTACAGTTCGTAACAAACAGACATTTTAAATTAAAACATAGGTTCGGATGAGAGAGTCCGCATAATAAATATAATATTAGAGATTAAGCCTGTATTATCGTAATGCATCCGACCCAAACAAAAAAATGGAAAAAGGTGATGACATGACCCTCCACAAATCCCCCCAAAAATCATTGTCGTACGTAAAAAAATAATATATTTTTGTATTAAAATTAAAGGAATTGAATTATGTACACTTCACAAACGACACTGGAGTATTCTTTCTTTCAATGGATATTTTATACCATGCAATACAAGTTAACCCTGCGATAATTTATTTTACTGGCTCATTTAATACACTTGCAACTTTTTTTGAAATGTTTAGGTAAATAGGAAATTATGAATAACGTGGTTAAGCTCGAGAAAGGCTCTCATCTCCAGTGTTGCGAGATAATTAGTCGTTACAACGAGGGGTAGGCATGGGTACGTTATTGCTAGTCTGTTGCTCTCCTTACCTTCAGCTGATAGTACGTACAGTACAGCCAATAGAGGTTTTTGGACGAACGCTAACACAAATTAATCTTTAGATCTCTTTGCACTGCTCGAAATAGCCTTTATGGCCATGTATTCTTGATACTGACGTATGTGCATCTTCTTTTTATTTTAATTAATTCTGCATGTTTATGTTATTGTATTTTTCTTTTAACACTATTTGGCCAATAAACCACTATATTATTATTATTATTATTATTATTATTATTATTATTATTATTATTATTATTATTATCCAGATAGTTTTTCCACTTTTAGGTCAATAATAACACGCAATTCTAACAAAAGTCAAATTTATTCCAAAACCTTTACAAAATTTATAATCTGGTTTTCGTAACAACTTCTTCAGTGGAATAAAATTGACATTTATTTAGTGTCAAAATATAAATAAATAACTAGCCATGCCTATCAACAAAATTATCTACAGACAAAGAAATTGAGTGATATATAGGATTATGTTTACAATATATTGGACAATTTAAGATATTTTGAAATGTAAATTTATAATCATAACACTAATGTTCCTTATATCAATGTATTTTTTTGTGAAGCTCTAACAATTCTGTTCGAGGACTAGGGAAAAACATGGCAAAAAAACCTAGTCAAGAGCTTAATTTTATAAAATTCAGGCGTGATTAGGTGATTACATTATTATAAATAATACTTAAATTTTCTATATCTGTTCTAAAATTGACCGCGTTATTTTCTTTTTTTATGTATATCATTTCATATATTAATCTTTTTTTATAACTATTTTCTTTTTTTAAAATCTTAACATTTTCAAAATCAAAGTTATGTCGTAATTCTTTAGAATGCTTAGACAAAGCAGTTTCCGCGGTTATGTTATGCGTTGCAGTGTATTGATGATTATACAGTCGTTTTTTTAGATACTGTTTAGTTTGCCCTACGTAACATTTATTACAGTCTTTACATTCTAATTTATATACGACATTACTTTGATTATCTTTTTTAATCTTAGTTTTTAAATTTGTAAATAACTGTCTGTTATTGTATGGTGTAAATGTAATGTTTATATCTGATTTTTTAAATTCGTATTTAATTTTGTCACTTAAGTCGTTAATGTATGGAATTGTGTGATATATTTTACTATTTTGTTTATTGCCTGTGTTGTATATTTTATGTATTCGTTTTTTTATTAATTTCTCGTAAAATTCTTTTGGATAACTATTTTTGTCCAAAATTGATCTAATTTTGCTTAAATTCTCTTTTCTGAAATCAGGATGTGCTAATTTAATAGCTTGGTCAACTAAACTATTAATTACGCTTTTTTTTAAATTTACGGAAGTGTTTGAATAGTAGTTTAGGTGTCTGTTGCTACTAGTGCTAGTATTTATAATAATGTAATCACCTAATCACGCCTGAATTTTATAAAATTAAGCTCTTGACTAGGTTTTTTTGCCATGTTTTTCCCTAGTCCTCGAACAGAATTGTTAGAGCTTGACAAAAAAATACATTGATATAAGGATCATTAGTGTTATGATTATAAATTTACATTTCAAAATATCTTAAATTGTCCAATATATTGTAAAAATAATCCTATATATCACTGAATTTCTTTGTCTGTAGATAATTTTGTTGATAGGCATGGCTAGTTATTTATTTATATTTTGACACTAAATAAATGTCAATTTTATTCCACTGAAGAAGTTGTTACGAAAACCAGATTATAAATTTTGTAAAGGTTTTGGAATAAATTTGACTTTTGTTAGAATTGCGTGTTATTATTGACCTAAAAGTGGAAAAACTATCTGGATAATAAGATAAGTTAAAAGGTCATAAAAATACATATATTAATTATTATTATTATTATTATTTATTATTATTATTATTATTACATTACTTCCAAATTGTGGCAAATACATTTCTGACAAATCAAAATCTGAAAACACGTCACACAACTTATCTTGTTATGTTGAGTCGTAAACACATTTACTAATGGTGAATCAACATTATAGCATTGGTTGCAAAATCAGAATATCTGGGTACACTAATACTATCCTATACATGCTAGATACAGAACCAATATAAACTTTATTGGAGTCACATGTATCTTCGACATTCTGAAAACTAGCTTAGAAACAAGGTCTAGCAATTGACAGCAAATGAAGGGGTTTTTAATTCAGGAGTTTAATACTCAGATAAGCTATAAAATTCATCAAGTTCCCACAATAGAAAAAAGTGTAAGTGAAACTAATAATGTTTTCTTACGAGAGAACCTAGCGGGCTCTGAGTTTGCAGTTCAGAGAGAATAATTCCTGAAGGTTTCAAGCTTCTAAAATAGGATTTGTCTATGCCGAAATCGTAGCTGCAACAACTAAATCAATAGGAACTATGTAGAAATAATGAATACATTTCTTTATTCCTGTATCTCATTAATAAACATAAAATTGTGCGTAAATATACATGGTGAGTAGGGCTTCCAAGCACTAAACCTCAGTTTGTCAGGTACAGGCATCCTTCCTGCAACCAGTGGTTACACAAATTCAGGATGACATTTCCTAGTTAGCCATGATTAGCTGCCTCCATTGCTTGGGTCTCCCTTTCTTTTACTTCTGCATCTTCTCCACAAACAGGGCAATTTTCTACCAGTGGTCTTGCTGCCAGAAAATCAACTTTCGTCACTATCAAGGCATAGTCTGAGATACGTTACGTGATCTCATAGGAGAACAAATATGTGTATTGCTGCAGCAATAGCCAGAAGCTATTCTATTTAGAGTATGCACTCCTAACTTCTAGAATTGATTAGAAAGAGTTAATTGTTTTATTTTCACACAATTGTAACGTACACAAACTTTTGAATGTTTGTGTATACGCTAAATATGTTGTATGCCTTCGTCTTCATAACGCTGCTGTAATGATGATTCATTTGATTCGAGCACATAGTAAAGTGTGTAATTGAGATTGGGCCGCTGTTGCCGACGGCGACCATCATGTGGTGTTTAGTATATATGGCAACAGCGCAGGCAGCGGTAGATTTCATGCGGATACACGTTGAAGAAGGATAGAGAGGGACGCGAGTGAAGAATGGAACGTCAATGTGACCCCTTGGATTGTTTTGGCGTTGCAATTTCGAAGTAATAATGCTTGAAATTAGTTATTTATACTATGCGGTTTAATGATGAACGTTGCTCTCTTGCGTTACGTTGGGGA
>ML217530.1:567-11925 GCA_004785975.1 Popillia japonica
CCATTATTACATAAAGCGAGTTATTTAACTTGTGTCACCGTTATGTATTTCACTTAGATTCAATTACGATAACCCGTCCAATATTTGGAGATACTCCTCTTCGATGAATATTAATTAAATCGATGGTAATTTTGACAAAATTTCAAGATATCCAACACGAATTTTTGGTGAGCCTGTTTATCTATATATGTTGTATCTATCGTTTAAACGTATCGTTTTTTTTTCTGTTTGGAGAAGAATATTTGCATAAATACACATACGTTCGTGGTTACACATGTAACCGGTACAATTTTACATTAAAAAGACCCTAAAACGCAAAACAAGGCCGTTAAAATTTACATGATTTTCACATTAATCTCTTAGTTCGCAGATGTCCGCTGAAATTAACGAAATTTTTTTGGTGGCGCTTGCCGTCTACATTTATTTGTAGGATGTGCGCGTGTTTATACAAAAATTGTAATGGTTTTTATTTAATACGAGCTTATATTCTATATATAGTTAAAAAGTAGGTACACTGATGTACAAAAGTAGCGTAAACAAATTCTCGATGATATAACTTAATCTCTAAGTGCTTGGATTTGGCCATGCATGTCGATTACTTTCCCAAATAATCATGCAAATTTATTGTCATTAAATTTCGATCAACCTCCTAGTCCTAAAAAAGTCCTAAAAACCATTATTGCTGACTAAAATGACGAAATGGATTGCTTAGATTATTTTGATTCAAAAGTGCAATTTTAATCCACCTTCACGATTTTCGATGAATAGAGTCCATTTTCTAGTTGATTAGGATACTAGCTACTTAAGTTAGTGTTTTAAAATCTCTAAACCCTTGGTGGTGGTTTCACCACTTATTATTTACACCAAAAGCAATAATAAATCTCTAAATTCAATGGTCCTATTAGCCTGAGCATGTTCTAAAAATAGTATCAAAAAATGATTGAGCAATGGATTTATAAAAACATAAGAAGGATTCAATCCTGGCAACAGACTAAATTTCGTGTAGGAAAGAGAAGTTTCATTGAAAAAAAATCCTGGAATTACGGCGCACTCTGAAGGAAGTTGGTTGGTCTTCAGATTTCTCCCTCAGGTCTTTAGTTAGGCAACGCCCCTAGTAAAAAGCCAGTGGGAGTAAGAAACCCAACATGGCTGCCGTAAGCGTCATAGAATTTCGTTTCCAAGCTCGACGACATCTTCTTCAACAACAGATGCATATCAGCACCAACCAAACAATATTTTTAGAGACTTGATTTGATTTCTTTTTGGGAGGAAGTTGACTGGTCTTCAGATCTTTCTGAGGTCAATAGTCTAAGGCGATAATCCCATCAGTATGCATTATGTACTACTCGCAACAAAATGAATTAGTTAGAGAATAAAAAGAGGAAGTGTTTTATGGAGATTTTACAAAAAAGGATACATGCTGTTTCAGGTATTGGCGAAAATTTCTTTGGGGTACACGCTCCTTAGTCACACGCCCTATTCCACGGTGGCGGCCCAAAGCTAATAAAAAAGTTCCGCAGACCCTTGCCTGTTTTGATCTCACAGAAACAGATGAAGTAAACTTAACGTAGTATTCTAAAGATGTAGACTTAACGAGATACTTAATTATTCCAGAAGGCGTGTCTCTCAAACTGAATCACAGAAGGCCATTCCAGATACGATTTCCAAACTATAACAAAACTTTGGTAAACCAATATTTGCAAGTGCATTATTTAATAGACACACAGATGAATTCAGCATGTATACAAACAATAGTGGGAGTTGAAGTGCTTGATTCATCAGACAAAACTACATGCCAGACATCTCTGTGTCCAATAAAGCCTACAGCAGGAAGCACATAGCTTCGTATGTATCTAAACTGGTTTTTAGATATCCAGTCACTGATACATATGTGCTGCAGAACATTCCAATGTAGAACGACTCCTTAAGGAATCGATATGGATTTGGTTAAACTTCCTTCCATTCCTTGATATCCTGAAAAGCCAATTTAGAGGGGATGGTCTTATAGAAGGTAGCAAAGGAAGGGAGAGGGGAGCGGGGTCTCCGGCTCGAGAAAAATTCAGACAAATTCAAGCAAATATAATACTTTCAGACTACCTAGCTACCAGTTAACAGATTTCCAGCACACGAAATATTGAAGAAATACTCCCAATCAACATATTTAGGCATCATCTCAATCAAAACAATTCAAGAGATCTGCATAAGGGTTTGCTTTATCTTGATTGGAAACGGTGCCCAAAAAGTATGCGACTAACGTGTTCTGAAACGTTTTGATTTCAATTTATAATATTGTCAGCAAATATTCTGGAATATTGTTGACCAAAACTGTGCCTTATTCAGTTGATTATTGGGTTTCTGTAGTGGCCAATAGTAATGCTTCTTAATAGTCCAAATTGTAAGCTTTGACCCAATTTGTTAGCTGCATCAAATTAAATTTTAGACAGAACTGATGGAAGTGCATCTGATTTGAATTAACTGGGGCAGTGTTCAGAAACACACAATGCCTTAGATTCATGTTCATGTAAAAGTATATTTCATGTTGGTCATTTTGGTATCTTGGAAACATCAGACATAGGTAATTAAAATGTTTAAATTCACATCCTTGAATACCTATGTCACCTACCTTCACCAAGGCCTAGGGGACAAAAGTTAAACCAAGTTGATTTTTAAATCCTTTCAGCTGCAGTGGCTATAAGGCTGTACTACTTGTCGGTATATCAGTGCAACTGTAGACTTTTTTGTACATTATCCTGTGTGTTTGCGTCCTTCAATTTTTTTTTAACCAACACAAATTTACTCTAAATTTTAGACTTGCAAATCTAGATACAGGAAGTAGGGTTATATTCTAAATAGTTTGTCATAATTTGAACAAATTCATCCTGACTGTTGGGTGAGCCGAAATTTTGTTGGCCCCATATAACCCCGAGTATTCTGAGGAGTGGGCCGATCAGTTGGCCTTTTCAGAAGCACCACCGTACGTTCGCAGAGTGAGGCCGAGCTTTCGTTGGCCTCTGCAAAACCACCACCGATCCGAACATAGAGTGGGCCGAAATCGTTGGCCTCTGTGTTTCCCTCCGGTGAGGAAGGAATATACTTGGATACCTGGCCTGTACCTGACGTAAGCATTACTCGTGTTTCTTTATTACTGTATTAACTTGTCATATCAATATTCTGGTAAATATGTATATATCTTCTGCCTGCAGTATTCTGTTGTATAAACCGCTTGTTTCATTATTTTTCGCATTCTGTGGACATTTCGTTTAATTTCTATCGCCTGTATAGGAACAAGAATTTATTTATTTTGGGCCTGTAAATAAATGTGTATGAAGTGTTTGAACCCTATCTGTTTTATTTCTTCATGCTATCCCGAGATTAAAATCCGTAAGTTTGCAAACGGGAACAACTTGTTTTTATTAGATAATTAACCTTTCCGTGTTAAAATAACATCGTGGTATCAAATGACAGACTCAGTGCAGTACGCCATCTAGCGAACCCCGTCGTAATCTAGTTAGAGGCGGACGCGAAACACAGTGGTTAGAGATCTGCACGTTTGTTTAGTACTGTCACTGTTACTTGGTTTTCGTTTAATTATCTATACTCCTGGTATCCCGAAAGTACCGTTGCAGACCGTTTCGAGCCTGTGGACTTTCTTCATGCCGTCCACGATTAGTACTTCAATCGTGGAACCACTGCGAACCACTGTCGTCAACGCCTGAACTGGTGCAGAGAACGCCAGTATTGGGAACCAGAATAGCGCATTGTAGTCTTCAACGACGAATCGAGATTCTGTCTAGGTATGCATGATGGCCGTAGAAAGGTTTAAATAAAAATATTGGGTTTGCTGTTGAGAAACATGTACGCATGTCATGCAGTAATGGTTCGATATGCTATTGCTTATGGTAGACGATCACCACTTCTGTTTATTAAAGGTAGTATGACAGCTACGCGTTATGTTGATGATGTCTTACAAACCACTTCAATACCTTATCTAGATGGCCGTCCACACGTCGTTTTTCAGCAACAGAATCCCCGTATTGCTCATCCAACCATGGACTTTCTCCAAGAAGTAGGCGTTAACGTTTCGGTGTGGTGACCCCGTTCCGCGGATTTAAACCCCATCGAACATGTATAGCATATCATGGAAAGGAGACCGTCCACTTTGCACCATCCTCCACAAACTTTGGTGCAGTCAATCAACGAAGTTCAATTTGTTTGGAACGAGGTGCCACAAACAGATATATGTAGGTGTTACATGTTAATAAAACTTCTTGAAAATGTTATCGTTTCGTCTCTGATGTAAAACTATTATATTGCCAAAAAATCAATTGAAACAATGAATTCTTCCGGGTGTAACACTTTTAATGTCACTGAGTATATTCAATAACACGACAGGGATACACGCCATCAAAACGCAGAAATTCAAATTAGTATCTCTGAATTGAAACCGTCTCCATTATTGAACATATTTTTCATTTTCATTTCGCTTATGTTTATCCACCCAATTCGGCGGACTTTGCCTTGAACGTCGAAGTAGCGGCAAAGTGCTTTAGTAGGATCAATAGGATTTATAATAATCCGGCACAAACTTTATTGGTCGAACTCAAATACGGAATGAACTTCGGAAGTAGGTAGTACAAATTGGAGATAAAATTAAACCGCCGGGCTATAATAATCAATCAATAACAACTTAGAATTGATTACCGATATTTATTACATCAAAGAATGGGGATTTAATTTAAATTGTTATTTTGAGGAAGAAATAAATAAGTTATAAGCAAATTAGGTTTACGGTATTTTGGGGGAAAGTGTACAAGCTGGAGATAATGATGCAGAAGCTATTTTCTCGAATTATTAATGTCTGCATAACTGCCAGGGACGAGTACAAATTTAGATCTCTTACAATACTTATCTATTTATTACGCAACTAACAGCCTGTAGCTTTATTGGTAATAAAACATGCACTATATCTTGTTATCTGCCTGAACTATCGTTAAAGTTGATACATATTTAAATGCCTGAAAGCATAAGTATTATAATTTTAATAGCAGCATTATCTTTGGATAGTTGGTAAATATATGATTATAACGCCACGAAAAAGTCTGATATGCCTGTTGTACACAAACGTGCTAAGCTATTTTGTATCAGAATAGTAAATTTTACAGTATCTGTATAGGAATCATGTCGAATCCATTTACGTTAATTATGTATGCAATGAGAGACTGTGGTGTCGTAGTTATTTTCAGCTAACATGATCGTACTGAGATATTTATCTTCAAATCGATACAGAACACGTACGATGTGGGGATTTTCATGTTGCGTACATGTACCCTGTTGTTAAATTATTGCTCAATGTTATGATACTGCTATACTAGACTGAAATGGATGTATATCAAATTAATAGTAGTGATTGTATCTAGGGTTGTAATGTGTTGGGAGATTTTTAATATTGTATTGGTTCTATGAAGGAATTAATATTTTCTCACGTTTTACTGACGAAATTATAACGTTAGTGGTGATCTCTTTAGATATAATGGTGATGTATGTACATAATCGATTATGTAACAACACCCATACAATTTTCTCTGCGGTTTGGTGGTGATTCGAGTGCGTCATACGTTTTGGTGGCATTATATAATTTCAAGAAAAGGCTTGGGGTTTTTCAGGTACCAAACTACCTTTTTTTTGGATTCTGCAACAGCAGGTAATTATAAAATTATCGAAAATAATCGTCATCTTTCACCTACAGAATTTATGCCAGATAGTGACATTTAGAGGAGAATGCATAATTTTGTATCGATAAAAGATAAGCTCTACTCTTTTGGAAAACGGATACATAAGTAGTAGAAGATCATTGTTATTTCAATATAATTTCGAATATCCAGTATGGAGAGGAAGAAGAGTTGATTTGAAGACTCCTGATGATCTCAATTTTCACCGTTCAAAATTTGTGGTTGAATTAAACGCAATAGCGTTAAACATGAGAACATTCTACAATGTACACAAAATATGGGCAACAGCACAAGCCTAGGTCTCTAATGTTGTCCAAGCCACCACAAAAAAAACTTTCAGCTTTTATAGTTTCTAAGATTCTTGACTGAAGTCCTTGTCATTATTAAGAATGTGACTACAAAATTATGGTAGTCTACTCATTATCTACAGATCTAGTCTGGTCACCAGTTCAGTGTGTGATTACTACAAAAGCTTGTGCAGTTTCCTTTAATGAATACTAGTGGTACTACCTGTACCTGTAAATCATATGTGCTTGTGCATATTTAATATAAATTTTAATTTGAATCCTAATACTGTTAGCTGCATGCTGAAAATTGTTTTGGAATCGAGACATTGATTAAATTAGCAACTGAATGCTAAGGCGATGTACAGTCCAAGAAACTTTATCAAATTGGGTTCACCCAAAATCATCAATTCTCTTCAATGCGTCAGAAGAACGACTGTTTTTCTTAAATGAAATAGAAAGTGCTGAATCTTCTTCAAACAGTGGATCCAGCACAGATTCAGGAAATTTCTGAATCATGTCCTTAGTGAATTAATTATCAATGAATAAAAGTAATGAATTAATGAATTAGGTATTCTTAATTGTAAATTATATTGATCAATAAATATTTATCATTTCCAAAAATCATTGGGATTTGAGTTTCTTATCAGTATCAGGGTAGGTATGAGCAGGTATTACCCATTTTCAGTGCCACACGACAATATTTTGGTGCACAATGCAGCAAATTGTGACGTCCAAAAAGATCTGTGTGATCTTCATCAAAATCAGGCCAACTCCTGTGATGTAACCGTGTCTAGTAAACTGAGTTCTCTTGAATTAAAAAGTGCAAAAAGGATATGACTATTTTTAAAGAAATATCCCCAATTTTGACAAGAAGGTAATCTTATCTGGAGGATTGCACACTATGAGTTTTATACAACGCTGTGGTGGATAACAAGTTTTAAACCGAATTAGAATACAGCTTCATGAAAGTTTACAGAATTTTGAGTAGGAATTTAATAAGCTATAGTTGTGTAAAATGTTTGCGTAAATGTTTAGAAAAGTGGAGGTTGAATCTGAATCTACAGTATTAGAAACTGGCAAAGTTGTTGTCCCGTTTGATACTAGGATTAAAAGAGGTGGGTGGCAGATTGCCAGTTACAGTTTGAACAAAAAAACAATAAGGGTGTATATTATGGTCACAAAATATGAGAATCTAACAAAACTATAATAATAATATAATCATATTTATGTATTTGTGTTACTACACACGTCAAAATTCTATAAATATGACACAATGTTGTACCTTACAGTATGGATAATACAGAATACATTAAAAAAAATGGAAAGCACAAGACACGTTATATATTTATATAAAACAGACACTAATAATTCATAAAAACTGCACATCAATAAAATCATTAACTAAAAATTCGTCTACAATGTAAAATATCTTGGAGATGAGATAGTCCTTCAGACTACTTTTAAAATGAGCAAAGGGAAGCTGTCTAACATTACTTGGCAAGACTAAAAAATTCTATTGCGTAATAATTCGCCCCATCCATTGATTTTGATAGGCGCAGATAAGTTATTTCCACTGCGTGTATTCACCATTGCAAGCGTACCTGCCCATATTTTTTTGTATAAACAGTAAGCACTAAGGATAAACACGCAAGGAGCAGTTAGTATTTTTAATTGAGTCAAGTGCAACCGACAATCATCCCTATATCCTAATTCCGCCAACAATCGAACACATTGCCGCTGAACACCAAAAACTTTACCTAAATGCGATGAATGGCCCCAGTTTAAAATTGCATAGAACTTATTAGACTGGAACAGTGCGTAATAGACCTGAATCAGATACTACGGCTATAAGTTGTCCCTAAGTGATCTAATAAGAAAAGTCAGCTTAGACAATTTAGCACAACGTACATAAAACAATGTGAGGTTCCCAAGTGAATTTGCTGGCAACACAAGTCCCCAAAAAAGTTACAGTACCATTCGCATTCATATTGTCATGCTGACGAAGGCTACAAACCAGTGACTGGGATATTGTGGTATTTAAAGTTAAGCGATTAGCCAAAATCCAATCCGCAACATTATTGTCAACAATCCGCAACACACCTACCCAATTCATTGATGCACTCATGCACTGATTACCGTGGTGTCATCCGCAAAGAGAGCGAAATCGGCACGGGGATCACACAGCGGAAGGTCGTTCATGTAAATGAGAAATAAGCAGGGACCGAGGACAGAGCCCTGCGGTACGCCACATTTCAATTCGCGCATGCCAGATCTACGTTCGCCAATCCTAACACATTGGAATCGATATGTAAGAAACGAGTGAAGAAGTGCAATACTGGCTACTTTCTATTTGTAAAATTCTGAACCATGATTATCAAATCATGATTGAATGTTTATTAGGAACATGTTCAGCAACTAGTATTGCAAAAAGAACGCACAAAAGATGAGCGTGATTCGTTTACATATGGTACTGATATAACGCGGCCGCAAATGTGAGGTTATGTTCGTTTTGAACATACTGAACATAAAAATACCATGTTCCACCGGGGAAAGGGGATTACCGACCATGATCACAAATCTTGTTGTAGTGGGGATGAATCACAGCTTCAATTTTTTTAAATAGAACATGATTCCTGTGAACAAAACCTCTTTTGTTCACTGATCGGTGTTAAAAAGAAAGTACCTTGTCGACCGTAAAGTTATAAAATCTTAATTTTTCAATAAGAATCTTGGGACTAACACAGTCAAAAGGTAAGGTCGTAAAACATTGCCAGGGTGTGTTCCTTGTTATTAAAATTTCCTAATATTTGATTTGTGAAGCTATTAATTACTAATGTTGTGTAATGTGGATAATTTATTACGAAAGCCAAATTGTGAGGGGCTAAATAGCGAGTTTGACTCGAAGTAATGATCTCTTTGATTCGTAATTTTAATTTTTATTTTTGAAAAAACCGGTATTAGAAAAATATCGGAACAACAGCAGCTATTTTAAGAGATTTCGGGTAATAGCCCTCTATTTGATGATTTATTAATTTAGTTAGCTGATAAATTATGATGTTTTTAATCGTATTCAATATTTTTGTTTTAATACCATAGATATCGGAAGCACAAGAGTTTTTAATATTTGTGACAATATCACGAATTTCAGAGAGACACTTCACGGAATTTGAAAAAATTAGTACGAGGACTTTCTAAAAATCTAAGTGGATTTGAATTTGTAGATGGCAGACAACTAACGGTCTGCTCAGCAACATTCACGAAATGTCATTGAACGAATCCATGCTGATAAAACCCATCTCACAAGCGGAATTACTTGTGAATACTTTGTGATTTAGGAAAAATACATCATATGCATCGATTTTAATCTGTTGCAATTTAGATCTGTAATTAATACGCAAACCCCTGATTACCCCCTGACATTATACCGTTCGATATAATGTCAGGAGACCTACTTCCAAAATGTGTAAAAAAACTTAATTTATCACGCAATTGAGCCAAGTCATTATTGAACCATTTAATACGAAGTTTTTGGGAATTTATTAATTTAGTTTTTGATGGAAAACAACTCTCAATTGCGTTAGAGATAGTACTCACAGAAATATCAGTTTTCTCGTCCAAATTTAAATTCGAATCACTAACAAAAACCCAACTAACATTCTCCAAGACATTATACAAGTTAAATAAGCCTATTTGCGTAATAGGTGTAAAGCTAATACGTCGATCACCGGCAGTTTTTCCTATCTTTCAATATTTTCAATATAAGACCCACATGATCACAAGTAATATGATGTCGAGTAAACTATCGGCAATATTTGTTATGCTAAAGAAACTGTTGTAATCACTTGTTTCGCTATCTTTCAGCAGTTATAATTTGGTGAAAACTTAGAAATACAATTATTTGTCTTCGTGAAACAACTGACCAAACTTCTGCAGATGGAAATTCTCATATTTTGATTGTTCTAGGTCCAAAATTATAATAATACCTAATAATAAATTTCAATACATATACGCTTACACAAAGCTTTATTCCATACATAGATACAATATTTAAATGATGTAACTACCACCTAAAATTTTATTCCAGAACAAAGTGATTTATTGACGTTAAAGACCGCATTTTATATTCCACGACTCAATCTTCTCATCCATAACTGACACAATTTTCATTTAACATCGTACGTCCGCATGACCGAACAGAATCGATTTCATTCGTTGGAGCTATCGAAGAAGCGCAAGACCTTCTTACAGAGTAATCGGATAGCGGAGATCGAATCGCCGATAACTTTGACAGATTTGCCCGCTATAAAATAATTTCATCGATAAATAATCGGCGGCAACTAGATCGATTTCTACGCTGTGGAGTTTCTAGCATCTGGACCGGTTCCTATCGATGCATACGTGGATATTGTGGTTGCCTCAGTAGCAGGAGAAGATATTAATTGCAGGTTACGTGTTGTAGGTTATGATTTCGCGTAGTGTTGGGCGTTTAAGATCGGAGAATGAAGACTTATCTACGGACAAGGTATAATTTGTGTATTACAGCTATTACATACTTCGTTGTGATTTAGATGAAGCGTTGTAGTAACTGCCTCTAGCAGTAGGTGTTGATTGTAGAAATAAATAAATATGGGATTAAATTATGATGGTGTTAGGTTAGTTCTAAGTCGTAACTCGAATTAATTAACAGTTACTTAAGTAATGTCAAATAAATCCATACATAAAACATTACTTAAATGATGAGCACCTGCACTGCTGGTAAGTAATTTATACCGGCTCCTATCCACCAACACATCTCAGTAGATCTAACAAGAGAAATGCATTAGCTTAATACGAAGGTGCCAGATAAAAATAAGACAAGCAAGCAGTCTATACATAAGTACGTCAATGACTAGATTATAACAAGTTTTACGGGAAAAACTATTAACTAATTCATAACATATAACAAAAACTGAATTAACAAAACAGTCCTATTGCAAAAGTAAGCTTTAAAAAAGCTTCTTTTAAACAGAATTAACATTAACCTATAGACACACCAGTGTATTTGGCGGTTACATTCCATCTAATGCAACGCTATCCATTCCTACGCCCATTAATCCGCAATAATGAACGTATTCTACCAATAATCATACATGCATTGAACCTGGAACTCGTTAGCCAAACTAAGCCGGCCGCCCCAGCCAGGACCGTACGATTTGAATTATTAATCTGATTTAGTTTACGAATTCGATGTTTAACAGGTTTAGTTCGATCCAGGTGTAGTAGGTTTGCTACTGCAGCACGATACATTAATGGAATTACAGGTCACATAGGTGTAAACATGTTGTCTCTGTGTGTGTGTGTGT
>SMLS01060914.1:0-10157 GCA_004785975.1 Popillia japonica
GTTGTGTGGCTTGAGAAATAAACTTTGGAATATTGTATATTTAAATCGTTTTTTTATCATTAAAATTATTATTGTATCAGCTATTACGAAGTTATTTCACCTGTTCGTTATTTTTTTTAAACAGCAATGTAAGAATTTTAGTTCCCTATTGTAACATATGTATAATTCTGTAATAAAATATATTAAGTATTAAAGTATATCGACTTCATCATCGTGTCGTTACCGGCAGTATTTATGATATAAAATTATATTTATTTGACGATATAAACGTATAAAGTGTAATATGATGTACCTAATATGATAATGTAGTTTTGGAATACTTTTTTTCTTGCTCTCTTATATGAGACATTTTATATGAGCTCCAATTGAGAACAAGCTGATGATTAAGTTCCGAACTTCAAATACATCTTTTATTACTAAGTGTTTTTTGCAATAATAATGACGCACAGACAATACAGGTTGTTACAGATAATAGTGATAAATTTTGTTTTAAATATAGATTTACATTACAGTACGACCTTGTTTACAACCTTGTTTGTTTAATTAACTAAATATTGGTATTAGAAAGATATACTTCAACATGCAAAATTTTTAACATAACGGAGTTAAAACTAAACATTATTTATCTTTAGTACCTAGGTCGAAAGTCCAAACTTGTTTATAATTGAAGTTATTGTGATATGCCAGGAAATATATGTACGAAAACTCGAAAGGAAAGTATTTTTCTTGAAGTAAATTATAATTCAATTACAAAAGTAGTTCTTTACTTACATATTCAACGCATTATCTCTATGTGAATAGGTATATATGAATAAACCCTGTAGCATTTAAAATTGTTATTATTATTATTATTTAAATGGAAGTATTTGACAATTTAATGCGTTGGCTATCAATATATCGTTTAAATTTTGCGTGAGGTAGTTTTCCGGCGAATACTGACCTTAAGTCGGGGAGGGGAACGGAAGAATCTTGCCGGTGGAGGATGAGATCGAGGAGATTCCGAACCACGCAAAGATACCGAGTAGATCGCTCGAGTTTTAAATTTTTTTGTAAGGCAAAATGGCACGCGTTAAAAGCATACTAATTTGAGTTATAAATCAAGAACTACCGCAATGTAATTTCATCGTTTTTAAAATCACCTACCATTTTGAAGGAAAATTGATCCTTTAATATCAAGCTCATCGACTTGTTAAAACTAATATACTACTCGCGCAATAATAGAGTTTTCAACTGACCACGTGGTGGCAAGATATCATTGGAGACCGTGGAAGCCGATCACAAAGGGGGCCCAACGTCGTCTCCAAACCACAGTGACCCGGGAACCGAATTACTGAAAGCTCATCCCGAAGGCACTCTAATATCAAGTTTATTCTTCGTTATATTCTTTAAAATAATTTACTTACACATATATCTACATCATATAGTCAAACTTAAACATTTTAAATTTTAAACAACTAAAATAAAAGATCATTTCATTAGTTTTTGTTAATCATCGTTTCAGTATTGTTTTTTATAACATTAAAATTGTATTATATATATCCTGTGTGAAAAGTAAGGCCGCTTTACTTTGAATATATTCTATGTCACATATCTCACACAATAATTACGTATTTCAACACAATTTTACAATTATATATTTCTTATATATCTTTCTATATCATACATATTTTTTCCCCCTTTATTATATGCAATTGTCAGAAGACATTTTAAATACATAATTAAACATATTAAATTTTCCTAACATTTGCTCTTTTTTTTTCTCAATATTTTTCTTTCATTTATTTATACGTAGTGTTTCCAATTTTCATTACGCGTTTAATGGTATTGAATAAAAAAATTGGTGGCGCCCAGAAAGCTTTCTGTCAATCTAGATTTGAACCCCGACTTGGCTCTCCTTTTTATATCTGGCTGCCGTAAGCATGGTAAGCGCTATTTTGTAGCGGTTATAACCCATATTTCATCCAAATGTAATTGCTTGTTTCAGTGAAGTTAGTTACAAGAACATAATGACAGCAATAGGTACATACAGTTCGGGGAAATAAAAAAAACATTTTATACAATTGTACAATAAATTGTAACTATCATACCTCATTCCAACCACCACATTGTCCAATTATTTTCTTTTATACAGGGTGTCCGCGATATACAAAGCATGCTTTTAAGGGATGATAGCTACAACGATTTAGAAACAAATACATATAATACACCTTGGGTCTATCTGTAAGCGTAAACGAGAAAAAAAACTATTTCTCATGTCACAAACTTCGACGCATACTGTACAGAGCCAGCTGATCAGTGCAGGATTTACCCGACGATTACAGGCGTGTGTTCTTGAAAATGGGCAACACATCGAGCCTTTCCTGTAATACATTTTCTCCTGTCTCGCAAAAAAAGTCCTTTTTAGGACGACCAATTTATCACAAATAAGAGAAAAGAACTCAATTTTGTAGTAGCCTTTACGAAAGAGCTTAAAGCGCCATAACATAATTGCAGTAATTACATTGATTTCATTCAATGCGACTTTCCCTCAACTTAAATTTTCATTTACCGATCGGAGGCTGCTATTAAAAACGCCGTTTTCACTCTAACTTCAAGATAACATCGATTTTATTGTCATAACATTATTAAAGAAAACGCAAAGGTACCTTTATTTTTAAAACGTATGGCCATTGACTTCGTACAATACAATAGTCTAATGTGGTTCAAGGTCGTATAAACAGATGCTGCTTGGCTTCCATTTGTGCCTCTATTCAATACGTGTACAGTATGGTGTAAGAGAAATGACACCACGCTTCTATTTCAAAGTATTAAATAATTCGTTTTCATCGTTGTTTTCAGTTATTTTCAACCCTAATTTTTTGATATGGTTTTTTGGTTATTTCAGAGCAATATGGATGAGTTTTCTTGTACAGTTTGACCAAATAAGGTTTTTTAGAAATAATTTTTTTTCTCGTTTACGCTTACAGATAGACCCAATGTGTATTATATGTTTTTGTTTCTAAATCGTTGTAGTTATCATCCCTTAAAAGCATCCTTTGTATATCGCGGACACCCTCTGTATATCATTATGTACCCATAACATGTAAATGATGCTAGGAAAATTTATTTTACCTCCTGTTGTGTTGTTGAATGCTCAAATGCGAGCTAATATTACTGATAGTGATATGTTCCTCTTTAAATTTAATGAATTTGTTATACAAGTTGAGCTTTTCTATTCAGTATAATTTAAATACCCATTCTTTTAATGTGTATGATGTTATACGTCAAATCGAATACATTTTGAGATAATACATTTGTCGACTATAAAGAGACTGTGCATGTTCCTTATAAATATAAAATTTACTGTTGGTACGGATTGTGAGCATTTTTATTATTTTATAAGAATAAAGCCACACACACAAATAGTACGATGGTATACATTTTTAAACGGCGCATTGAAAAATGCTGACGCTTTATCTAAAGCATCTTTAGGAGCTCCCACTGAAGATTTTAACGAAACAGTTGCTGCAATACTTGTCTGTATACAAGAAGAAACTACATTGTTGTAATATTCAAATGAGGAAAATAGACATTCAGATAAAGTCCGCAATGAGCGGTGGTGACAAAACTGGAGTGGGAGACTATAATCGACAAAGACAAAGAAATGTACCGTTATTCAAAGTGGTAATGAACAAAACTTATGAAAAGGAACTGTTACGCAAAAGTAAGTATATGCACAAACTATTAGAGCTATTAAGTATCGCGCTGTAAGCGGTCATATAGGGTTACGAATTGAGGATCTCCTCATCTGATCCAACCAAGACATAGATCGTTCGCCATCATACATATAGATCACGTTGGAAAACAAATAGGGTAAGTATAAGGAAAGACACGTATACCTGCAGATATGTATATATACCATTTCGACAATGCATAAGTTAAATAACGACCACAGTTCATGTAAATCAAATTAAGATATCGAGAAATAACATACAACAATGAAGACGAGCATTCCAATGAGATGACTACGACCAAAAATGGGCGAGAATGAGTTGCAACAGATTGGCAAAATTCACATATGTATATTCTTTGAATCTGAAATTTTCGACAATGCACACATGTATGTAAATTCAGTTAGAAATGACGTAACGTACGTTTTTGTATTATTTAATATAGGATTTAAATTAAATGCATGTGTGTAGTTATTTCAATTAGTAACGTCTAGCATATCTGATAATCTAATCAAGTTTTAAAATTTTGTAACAATGTTTAGAATACGTAAAATAGCATCTCTCTTGTATACTATGACTTATATGGTTTTACAAACATAGGTGCCTAAGTGCAGATTTTTGAAAATTTTAATCTTACTGCCTAAACCAACTATTTTATGGGATATCACGAAAAAGTGGCATGCCGAGCAAAGCGAATGAAGATAAATTAAAAATTTAAGTATTTTCTTTTTCGTTCATCCATAGCAGATATCCATCGAATATAAGTGACCTGGACTATGGAAAGGTACCTATGGTAAGGCTATGGTCGAAAAAATCAATTTTTGTTTTTTGATCGAAATTTATAGAAAATTGTATGTATTTTTCAATGGAACAAACCGCAAACTCCTAAGTTAGAAACTTTTGCTGGAAATCATCCTTAAAGTTCAACATAAATTATAAAAATCCGTTCAACGTTCACAAAATTATCTATTTAGGGGAAATTACTTGAATAAATCACAAAAAAATATTGTAAAAAGCACCACTGTATAGTGGAAGTCTAAAGAGAGGTGGAGAGTCAAGGGTAAGACGAAAAAAAGAAGAGGTAGAAGCGCAAATACAAACGCGACGCACGCACACGACTTGTTATCTTTAACAGCCGCTTATTCGCAAACTTAATTTCAAACGATAGGTACCTTTCCGTAGTCCAGGTCACATATGTATGTACACTCATAGTAAAGATTGGACAGCTTCCATATAACAACGTATTGAAAGTGTCCAATCTTTACTTTCCATGAGTGTACATAAATATCCATATACAGTCGGGTTCGAATATAGCGTGCACAAGTTACAACGAGCGTTCGCTTTTAGCGAGCGTTTCCAAAAGTCCCAAATCGCGATCCATTAAGTTAATACATTTCGAGTTTGGATAGAACGAGATCGGTTAAAGCGAGTGCTTTTGTTATAGCAAGCAAATTTCACTGTAAAATCTAACCGAATAGCTTCGATTACAACGAGAAAAAGGGGGGAATCACAACGGTTTTTCTTCTCTCGTTATATTCAGTTGCGGGTTATCAGTTGCTGTGTATACGTGGTACATCTACGATGGCCAGTAAAAGGAGTTCATTTACGTTATAACAAAAGCTACAAATAATTAAGGACATTAACAGCAATGGTATCTAATGCGGATGTGTGCAGGAATTATAAATTGTCGAGTTCCACTGTCTCCACTATTAGGAAAAACAGGGATAAACTAAAAAAAACCTTTAATTCGAACATCTGTAAATTAAAGCGAGTCCGTAAACCTGTAAGGAAAGAAGTAGACCAAGCGTTGCTTCAGTGGTTTAAACAAAAAAGAAGCCAAAACATACCCATAAGTGGACCAATATTACAACAAAAAGCAACAGAGTTCTCCAAATTAATTTCTCCTCGTGAGTTTTTGTGCTCAAAAAGTTGGATAGATCGGTTTAAACGAAGATATCACATTTCATCCAGCAAAATGCACGGAGAGGCAGAAAGTGTTTCTGCACAAACGACAAGTGATTGGCTTAATAATGAATAGCCTAAAATAAGGTCAGGATATTCTGATAATGACATCTTTAATAGAGACGAAACTGGGCTGTTTTATAAAATGTCAAGGAGGTAAGAAGAGTAAGGACAGAATAACCATGTTTGTTTGTGCCAACATGACGGGCACAGAAAAAAAGAAAATTGCTCGTCATTGGTAAATCGAAAACGCGTCGTTGTTTTAAAGCACATAACACTCTACCGGTTATTTATAGAGCTAATCAAAGAGCGTGGATTACCTCCGAATTTTTTGAAAATGAAATACGAAACTGGAATGCTGACCTAGAACAACAAAAGAGAAAAATCATTCTTATAGTAGACAACTGCCCTGCGTATCCTAACATACCAAACCTAGATAACATAAAATTGGTTGTTTTACCTCCACATACGACCGCAACGTTACAACCAATGGATCAGGGTGTGATCGCTTGTCTGAAGCAGCATTACAAAAAACTATTTGTATGCAAAATGATTTCTTCCTTGGATGAAGGTAAGGAATTTCAGTTTTCCGTATTGAATGGCATACTAAGACTTAATACAGCATGGAAACGGGTTTCGCAAAAAACAATTGTGAATTGTTATCGACATGCTGGTTTCTATCATAATGTGGAGTTTGATGAGGACGATGAACTTCCATTAACTCAATGGTTATTAAAATACAAAAATTCAGTGGAACCAGATGACGAAGATTTCCTTTCATTGCAAGACTGGGATATGAGAAATAATATCATAAAAGTGCCTCTTAACGAATGATAATCCGTCAGACATTGACATAGCAGCTAGTGTGTTGTTCCAGATACAAGCTCCTGACGAAACATCCCAAGAAAAAGATGAGGAAGGCGACGAGGAAAAAGAGGTTTCTGAACAACCAACAATGCAATCGCAATCATGTCTACACACATAGAAACTAATAATTATGACAATAAGGTAAAAGAAAATTTTCACTATGTCCACAGAATGATTGAAAAAACATTTTTAAACAAACTTGAAGTTCAAAAAAGAATTACAGATTATTTATTTATTTATTTATTTGAGAGACAATAACAGGACGAACCCAAAGAATTGTCCACTAATCAATAATACAGTAATACATTTATCTGGTAGGTATATTAACATTACATATATAGATCCAAACATAACTTGCGATACGAAATTTAACAAAAGTAAAATGTATATATACAAAATATATACGTGTTACTCAAGTGAAGAGAGAAAGAAAGGAGAAAAAAAAAATAAAATAGAAAAATAGAAAAGTAGAAAATGTGGTGACAACTATGTAACCGATAATAGATCGTAGGAACGTAGTTTTCGCTTAAAATTCTGTAATGAGCAATTAAATATTATTTTAAATTGTAGCTTAAATGATTTTAAAAATATAAACACTTGCAATATTTTTTGTTTATTTTGAATGCCCAATAAATAGTATTTTTGACATATGTGTATATATACTTACTTAATCACATTATATGTATACTTCTTGCTGTTATTATCTGCATAAAGTAGTCAAGCTCGTTTATAGCGTTGGCTCGTATATAACGAATAATTTTAATACTCCCAGCGTGTTCGTTATAACCGAACCCGACTGTATATGTATAAATAAGCTGAATTTATTTAAACGTTTTTAATGTGTATTGCAAAACTTCTTCGACTTCTTCTTCTTGAACCCATCGCGTCACAATAATGTTAATTAGTAAGTTATGGAGTTATCTTTTTAACGGTGAAAAAAAGATGCTAATCTACTATTCCCGCACCTCGAAATTTCATATATACCATCATTTTGTCTAGTTTTATACAGCAAAATATGGTGCTTTCATATTAACAGAGGTATAGTTTCAAAACCCGGGTCTGGCATGTCCTCAAACTTACCACCTTCACATGTCATACGCGTTCCTTATTTTTTTATTTTGTGGCGTTTTGTGCCACAGAAAGAAAATATTGCGCGTTAATTTTAACCAAGTTATACCCATTTTAAAATTGCTAATATTTTTTGTTACATATAATATCTTTATGCTGTTGCTGCTGCTATTTTTGTGTGGTTGTGTACAATTATACATATGAAATGAGTATTAATGGGAACTGAATAAAATTAAATTCATTTGCCATTTTCTGCAAATTGTCTTGCGGTTATCAGTGCGCATGTCTGCTGTTCACAAGTTATCTTGGACAAATTTTCTAAATATTATTTCCATTTTGGTAAAATGGAAAACAGTCTTAATTATCTACCTATAAACATTATTCAATTAGCACCAAACAATTATTCGAAACGAGAAGATCCCTGTCTGTGAAGATCTATAACTTTAATATCTTGACAATCAAGTTTATTTAGTGGCTTTCGGTTGAATTTAAATGCAATGTACGGAGTTTAAGTGTTTGGTGCTTAATTGTATTAGTAAATCAATTATTTATGAAGCCCAATACATAAGAGTGCAGGTGGATGCGAAAGACATCAAAAATGAACGAGAAAAAGAAAGGCAAAGGGTGGTGAACAAGATACGATGCTAGAGGAAGAGCAAAATTTTGAAAGCCTAGCGGAGATGAAACATGGCCACAGGAACTCTATAAAGTTATAGAAAAGGAACTCTATAGAGTTATAGAAATAGATGGCAGTAACCAACTACCCTAGGAACAAACTTGGTGAAAACTTAAGAGTACGATATAATGGGCTAGATGATCTATTCAAAAACAGCGAGGAGCCGGTCGAATTCTTGATCCAGACGGTCAAGGTTAGAACAAAGAGAAACGAATATAATGAAAGTAGTGCGGTCTACTTCTTTTCCATGACCATAGACCCAAAGGGCGTCAACCGTACGGAGGAAGTACACAAAAAGATGAAGAACCTACGGGAGTTCATTCATCCGGAAATATTAACTTGATAGTAGGGGAAGGATCAAAGATATCATATGTTCGAAAAATAACCGTGAGGTAGGGAAAGGTAGCACGAAATGAGCACGTATTTTTGGGAAAGGTAGCACGAAAATTAAACTAATGCTACAAAGAAGGAAATCTGAGCCACAAAAACACGAAACAAGAAAGGAGGAAAGCATAGTAACCGTCAAAGTAGAAGGTAAGAGCTATGTCGAGACAGTTGAAAAACCTGTGTGTAACAGGAAGTGGATATTCAGGCAATCGGAGTCGAAATTAATATAATAATCCGGGAGACGGAAGAGCGACCTACTTTTGACAGTAGACGGGGGACAAGTAAGCTAGAGAAAAAAAAAATAAGAAAAAAACGGATCATGTAAAGGTATCGACAAAAAGACCTGCTACGACTACAATATTGATATCAGGACTCCAACCAACTATTAAAGAAAACGAAATGAAACAAGCACTAATGACAGAAACAAAACTTGCAGCATCAGATATAAATATCAGAGCATTAAGAAAAGGCAAATATGATGAACAAACAGCGATAGTAGAAATGCCGAGAACCCAGGCAACGGGGCTAATCAAATTAAAGCGGATGCGAATAAGATGGCTAGACTGTGGTATCAGGGAGCGCATTAATGTGGATAGATGTTTTAAATGCCTAAAACGTGCGCACAAGACCTGTGAATGTACAATTGAGACACCTAAAAAAGCAACACCTTTAACCGTGTAGTGATGGACCCGTTATAAATGTAAGCCGAGCGTAAAATGCAAGCTAGCACATTGATTTATTAGGATAATATTATGTTGGGAATAATGGTCTATACGCATGAATGGTCTATTCATAGCATAAGTACCTATTTTCCATATCTTTTGAGTTTTTATTTTGTTTCTGACGACATAAAAATCTTCCGTGTTTAATTCGTCATGTGTCGATAAAAATCATATCCTAACTATAAACCTCTAAATGTTAAGGATCAAATCAAAAGTAGATGTGTTTGTAAGTTAAGGCAAGCCATACAATAAATTTTATTTAAATATACGATTTTTAATAGGTAGACATTGGAATACAAAAGAGTATTATATATTGTCGATGATAATTACTTATGATTTTGCAGTGAAAATACTTTATATACCTTTTTACGTACATATATGAGAAATGTCAATTTTTCAATCAATAAGCAAAGAAGCTCTGTGTTGCCAATACATTGATACATACCCTTTGAAACATTTATGAACGCGTCAACGAATTTTAAGTATAAACGAATTGGATTTTAATTTTACTATTAGTTTAAACAAAATGTGCACATCACGTTTGCGAACAAGACGTATTTATAACATTATTGTAAAATGGCTGCTCCATATAAGGGTTGTTGCCGATATGTTAAACTGGAACCAGAGATATAGAGCAAAGAGAACGCTCATAAACCACTGCGGATCCAAATTTTGATGTACACACTGGGAGTCGCCATTTTTAACCTTCAGACTACCAACATACTTAAAATTTAAGGTTGTAAACCCATAGATGAAATATTCCCT
>SMLS01060915.1:0-16806 GCA_004785975.1 Popillia japonica
CTTTGGAGTATTATATAATAACCATTCTTGTACAACTCGTGCAGAGTATTTGAGGTCGTTATCGTGGTACAAGGAAAAGTCATCAGCAATTCGCAATTTCTGTGCACTTTGTTTAAGTAACACTATATCTACTTGGAAGAATAACCAAATTTCGTACCCAATTTCCACCCAATATTTACTTCAGTTCGTAAAAATAACTGTCTTCTAAAAGTCTGGAGAGGCATTAACGTATGTTGTTTGGCAAACACGAGACACTTTAGTCTCTTCACATTGTTAAGCAGTGAATTCTGCCTAGCCACTCTTGCGTTGAAACCTTTGCCAAGTAACACTTTTCGAACTGTATCTGTGCATACATGTTTACTAAATGTCACTTGAATAAATGAGGTCAATTTTATCGCACTAATTTTAGGATTTTTTCGTACCTGTCGTATGATCGCTTAACGCTCGCGCCCGGTAAGTTTCTTTGGTCTTCCACTTCTAGCTGCATTTGCCGTACTATCTTCTTAAAACACCTCCCCAATCTCTCGACATTAACTCCATAGACAACCTATGGCATCACCTCGAACAACAGATCAGGCAACATGAAATTAGAAGCAAAAAAAACTTGGAGAACGGGCCCGTAGAAGAGTGGAGATAAATAGATCTGCAGTATACCGCAAACTAGTTCAGTCCATGCCAAGACGATTGAGGGTCGTCAACGACCGTAATCAAAACGAAACTCAAATTTTGCCATCACTTTGTTTTTTGTATTTAAAATAGCTGTATGAATATTTTTGCGTCGCGTTTATAATGGAAGTTTATCCAATAAATAACATAACAATCACATTATTTACATTTTGTTTGTTTGTATGGCAGGTGACCATTTGAAATAGATGTTCTACGTGACATCTGTTAAATATTTCTATTAGCAGTAAACATAGTTTTATAAACACGTAGGTATTCCTGATTTGCATAGCTGTATGAATACTTTTGCTGCTCACTGTATATGCATAATAATATGCTAATACCTATGCGTTAAATAAAAGGAAATAAAATTACGACGCATTGCTTGTTTTATTGTTTGGTTCTATGGAACATCTGCAATTTATTTGAATGGGTATAGTATTGACGGAACAAAGGTACATTTGTTTTAAAGCCGTATTTATATTTAATCGTATTCTCCGAATTTCTCTCGCGCCTTTTTAGGGAATAGATACAATATTCTATTGTGATTTATAATATTATAACACCTACCTTATTTACGTTGGGTATTCAATTGTAAAATGTTAGTCAGATGTCCCTTTATGTCGATAATTTCCCAAAAAGAAATTACTTACAACATTTAAGAACGAAAATGAATTTGAGATTTCGGTAAGCTCAAAAAACTAATATTTGCCGATGGATAACACTCATTGTGAGTGTAATTGGCATACCTATTAAATATGTAATTGATAAAGTAATGTTTTTTCTGCTACCTTATTTAAAAACAAAGTTCTTAGACGAATTATTAAAAAACAAATCGATGGGTTTAAGAAAAGGTTGTTTTATCGGTTACATTTTCCTTCAGATGTAACGTCAAACGATTTCTAATCCTTAAAAAACATTCTGTTTATTGCCAGCCGATAAGACCACCTGCATAAGAGCTCGCTATTCGGATTAAATTTTATTGGTCGTAGGCGGAGCAGAGGTGGTACCAATTGCATAAATTCCGAAAATATTAGTTTGCAACCAAATACACACGGTACGAAAGTTCTCCATAAGAGTGAATCATCAAGTGATCAATGGTACGAGTAAAGAAAGTGTAGTTGTACGATTTTAATCGAAATGAGGAAATGTTGTTAACAGAATTGTTTAATAAAAGTCTGTAAAATATAAAATTTACATTATCAAAATTTTTATACATTTATTTTTACCAAGACGGCAACAATATCTCGTTCTAATGCAGACTGTAGGCCAAAGGTGCTGGAAGTTGTAAGTAACTTAGGGATAAAACACTGAGGTGTACAATGATGAAAGCAAACATGTTAAAGACGTAAATCGTCAAGAATTGCTATTGCAGTATCGTATTTCTTGTACTATGTATAGCCATCAACTAGATGTCGACCGTATAAATATTCACGTATGCACCAAGTTTTGGTGAGCCCCTTAATATGTCAAATTTGTATTATATTTATTGATGCGTTCATACAAAACGTAGCGGTGTTTTAAGCTTCAAATCTAAAATAAAGTCATTTAGCTCATATAGTATAACCAAACAACTGTAGCACTGATACGCGCACCCCTGGCAGTTATCAAACAAAAGCAGAAGCTATTATATATCGCATGTATCACCCTCTCCGTCTTTCTTACGCCGAGCGGAGTCGGATTGCGTCTTTATTGACAAATTATAAGGTTTGGAAAAGCAGAAGTATAACCGAAGGTGTCAGATAAAGATTGATGATATTTATCTATTAAACACAGATACAGAAGGAATACTTGACGTTAACGTATCACGTCTCTCCAACACTTATAGACTGATTCGTTTCAGAAATTTTCACTAAAATATCTGAATTCGGAAATATCATATAGACATACACATTTAAATAAACTTCTGTGTACAACAAGCAAATGAAGTTTTAATTTATTTGTGTAAAGACCGTAATAATATAGAACAAATAAAAGTGCTACACTTGTTTAAAACTGGAATTGAATAGATTTGTTTCTGTTGACTACCTCATGGAGTAAGAGTAATTCTTCGTTTTAAACCTACTACATACTACGGCAGCCCGTGAGAGTTATTAGGAGTTCTGTATGTACATATATCATCTTATTGCACTTCTCTAGTAAAGATAAAATTTAAGAGGGTCAGGATTAGTTGAAGCATAAATAAATTATGAAAATTGCAGAAGAACCTAATCGTCTAATGATCTACACCTATCATCCAAAATTCATAAACAGCTAGTGCTGGTACGTAAGTAGTAATGTTGTTATGACTCTGTATTTTGACATTCTTTTATCGAGCAAGATCTTCTAGGCATTGTCTAAAATAATATATAACCTGTATAATAATTATTAAATTATTATTACATTTAGACTACTTACAACATAATATGTTAGATGGTTATTGCGTAAAAGTCTAGAGACCGTGTATTTGAGTGGTAACTGAGAAGTTGCAACAGAAGTACGGTCGATTCTTCAAAATTGCAATCGTAGCATGCGTTGTACCAGTATATATAACGCAGCCTTCTCCGTTTTATTTTTCACGTCCCAAAAAGGCGTTCAGTCAAATAATGTGTTTTCGATGTTAATTTATTTTATAGTTTTAAAATTGAAATACTGACCGAAGTTTGAGCAGGTCACAGCAGACTATCATCAACAGTATCTATGATTTACCGAATCAAATATCAAACTCAACAACAAATACCTAAACTAAACGACATGACTATTACTCCACTTCTTTAGTAGTGAAGTAACATTTTACATGTGAAAGTGAGTTAGTGTTTCAACAGACCTGGGGCCCGATTCTCGAATCTCGAATGATGAATGTCGCATGCGACACAAGCCAACTGTCGAATGAAATGTGCTTAGTCGTATTCTTGAATGTCGTGTGCTACAATTTTTAGTAAAGATTGCAGCGAATGGGTAACAACCACTCGACATACAAAATCTTGTGCGACATCATAAGTAATACTCGCTTACACTTGGTGGCGTATATAGTAAATTATAAAAAGTTGATGCAGTATATATGTACATACAAGTGATACCGGTATTCTAAGTAAAAATGGCAAACATGGAAGAAGCAGTCATGCTTGCTGCAATATAAAACTTAGAACATCAAGAAGCAGCTGTAGTAAATGGTAATCGTAACTACATTCGGCAGAATGCATCTCCATTAAGCGATAAACTTTTTTTGAAAATGTTTCGGTTGTCGAAAGATTTCCAGATATTAAACATTTGTCTTTTTCTAATAACTCTATGAACATATTTTTTGTTCATTACTGCAATAGGATTTATTTTTATCCATTATATTATAAATCACTAGTACATGCAAAAAAAGCTGCTTCTTGATGTTCTAAGTTTTCTATTGCAGCAAGCATGACTGCTTCTTCCATGTTTGCCATTTTTACTTAGAATACCGGAATCACTTGTATGTATTGTTATATGACTGTTATCATTAATTTAAAAGACAATAATACACTTAACTTGGAGTAAACTTTGTATTTTATATAGACGATTCAGATACACTCTGTCATACGTCAACTCTATCTATTCATATGTTTATAATAAATATTATCCACTGCAACCTATGTATATATATTTTCATTGTTTATACTGTTCATGTTACATGTATGTATGTATATACTGCATCAACCTTTTATAATTTACTATATACGCCACCAAGTGTAAGCGAGTAGTAACGCGTGATGTCGCACAAGATTTTGTATGTCCAGTGGTTGTTACTCACTCGCTAAAATCTCTACTAAAAATTGTAGCACACGACATTCAAGAATACGACTACGCACATTTCATTCGACAGTTGGTTTGTGTCGCATGCGACATTCATCATTCGAGATTCGAGAATCGGGCCTCTGTATCCATCCAAATGATTGCCAGAAAATACGATGAAGCAAGGTAATTTTGTATTAGTGTCGTAGTTAAACTACAATTTTTTGGATTTATATTCTACATAATTCTATCTCACCAGTTTTCACCTTTTTTTTTATTTCAAAGACTGTATAACCCAAAACCGAATTAAATATTAACAATGAATACTCAACTGAAATAAGAGCACTTAAGTTTGTGATAATTTCGAACTGAAATGTGTTACGCCCGGAAACTAAATTTAATTCCGAGCGTTAGTTTTGACGGTCGGTGCAGTATGTTTGCAGTATATTTTTGGTTTTAATGACTAATTAGTCAGATTTGTCTTCGGAGCCCGTTGGTGTATCGCAACCCCTTTTACAGGGTGAGTAAAAAAGTCTTTTCAATGTAAATCTAAATCTTCCTATTCCTTTTATCTTAGGGTTTTAGTCTTGGTTATAGTTTTAGACTATAGTCGTAGTATATACTACAAGATTTAGTCTTGTCTTAGACTAATTTAGTTATCCCCCGTTTACCGTACGTGGGATTTCGTACACGTGGTCCCGTTTTCCCCTATTCTTTCAAGGCTTGCCAGGACATCTAGACTTCGGCAGCCTCTAACCTCCATCTTAGGGGCCTTCGCTGAGCTGGCAGATGCAGGTCAAATTACGACTTATACGTATACTTATATACTTTTACCTTTGAATTTTCAAACATTTAAATATTCTTAACGTATTTTTCAGGCTTCACTTTTATAAATTAATTTATTTAAAACCTTTAAGCTCGCTCGGAGCACTTATGTTCAAACTTAGATTTTGCTTATAATTTTTATAAAACGTGCGGAAAATGTGCGCGGGTGCTCCATCCTACATAAAAATGATGTTTTCAATTTCGATATGTCAACTTTGCAACTGTGGAACAACATAATCTCCTAATATTTGCAATTATTGTGCACAGTTTGGTTACAGACACGACTTCTCCATTCTGTATTTCCTCGTAGAAATACGGACAAATGATAAAATCCATTGTAAAGTGCTACAGACTGTAACATTTTGGTCAGACCTTCTTGAACAACTTCTTGTGGATTTTCTGCAGTCTTTCTGCAGAAAGTTATAATAGTTTAAAATATATCCATTACTTTATGATAACCTTGTATAGTTGCTATCTTACCAGTAATAACTTGCTGAGTGCTATTTCAAGAATAACTATTTTTGGGCAAATTGCTTTATTGTTGATTCTATTAAAAATTATTATGTGTACGTGCTAGAAACCCAAAGATAATTCATTCGTAGAGATTATGGGCAATAGATTTATATGCTGCTAACTTTAAATCCAAATCAACTATAAATCCACGTCATCAGTGGAGAATTCTTTTATAGGACATTCGAAATGCCTAATTTTAAACATTTCGATCCACTTATCAGCTGTTCATTTTCTACAAGAAAACAAACTTTTTAAGATCTACGACACTTTCAGATAATATATTATTCAATATTTTCTTTAAAATTACTTATTTGATGATTTGTTAAATTTGTTATAGATATAACAAATATCTATAATAATAATATAGTCCATAATGTAGTAGTATAGTAATGACATATCTATGTCATTACTTAGAAATTGGACTCTAGACAACTTTGAGAACTAACACTGCAATATTCACGACATGCCTTGTGCAATCGAACTCCATATAACATTTATTGGTTCCTGGCTCTTGTGTTGAATTTTAAGAGTATAAACCAATTTATTTCGCTGATTTATTATTTGTTTTCATTTCCATCCGTACTTTGAATATGCAACGTATCGGCGTCGTTTCATTACGGAAATTATGTTTTATACAAAGCAAAAATTTTGAAATTATGGTCGAAATATTGTGTCAAATGTAAAACGTGGTTGGTATAGGTACGCGTATGTATAGAAATGAATATCGATTCATTTGTCAAATATTTTTGCTTTATTGGCTGAAATTACAATTTACACAAGCATAAAATAGTTTTTAGGTGCCGTTTGTTGGTATTATAATTGGTAAATACAAAAATTGTGTGTTAGATTTTGTACTGGCACAATAATGAACTTTTAGGTACAATCGCACATTATTAAAATAAAAAGTTCGTACGGTTAGCTGTTACATTGTATTTCATGAAGATATGTAGAATTGAAATTGAAATATATGCATTACCGTTCATATATTTAGGGACGATTAAAAAATACAAAATATTTTTTTGATTACAATAAAAAGGAATAGCTATTTGTAATTTAATTTACTACTGAACATTGAGGATATTATACAAAACCAAAAATAATTCATTTCGTCATTACATGTTGTTAGGATAGTTAAAGTAAAACTAAACTACTGTCAAGTTCGTTTTTGTATACAAGAAAATATTTCGTTTATTTGTCGTATTAGGTATTCTACGAATCATAGATTAGTTCTTCCCTGAAATATTCTACAATATTTTCGAGTTTGCATTGATACCCCCATAAATGGGAAAAAGTGACTTTTTAGGGGTGACTGGGTGGAATATAGACGAGTTTTAAAATTCATAAGATAAAAGAGAGTACTAGTATAAATTATGTTTATATAGGTATACATACATATATGTATGTATATAGAAATGTATGTCCTTCCATATAAAACACAATTAATTGTTAATATTTCAGAGTAGAAAGAAATATTTGCAGTCGCCAATTCAAGATTCCGTATGAAGTGTCATAGGGTAAACTGTACAGTTATTAGCACTTTAAAAGGCCAACCTAGTACTTTTAATTTTTTCTTTAATTATATAGTTCTCAAATAGAAAATGTAATGAGAGAATTACATCTTCACCTATTGTTTTCCATGCGCAACATTGTTTAAATTTTGAAAAATAAATCACCAAATCTACAAAATCTAATTATTATTGGCACATTCTATTACACTTATTGGCACAAACGTTGGCTTGACTTATTGGCACTTTGCTTTTTTATGTGCTCTTTTGATTGTTTCTCTAAGCTTTTGTGCTTTTACTTATTTGTAAATGGAATGAAAAGCTACGCGAATACGCAGATTTCCATTCTTCTTTCTTATTTTCTTGTTCTTGTCTGACCTCTAGTTTGTGACTCTTCATCCGTATCTAAGTTGAAGACGTTAATACAAACACTTGTTTCTCAAGAATATTCTTTTTCCCTTGCCATGAATAAGTCTTAGGGTATATAATAAAATTATTTGGGGCTTTGAGTCTTTGCCGGATCAAATTCTATTTCATAAACGTTTTCTGCGCCTTTTCATTTTTTGTACACAATTGAAAGTTAGTTTCATCTCTATTGTATACGCGAGATGTGTTCTTCAGCACTTCAGCAAATCCATTTTCCAGTTAATAGGTAATTGCTAATTTGGACAAACAATTTTCTAATATCATTTTCACTCACGCAGGTTGAAGTGGAGGTGATGGCTTCTGGGGTTCTGATGGAAACCTCAGGATGGCGCTCTAAAAATGCTTTATGCCAACCTGTGCATAGAATATTGTCTTTAAATGCACTTGTTTCTGAGAATACTATCCACTACTATACTTGACTTAAGCCTGAATATTTTCGAATAGGAAAGCTCTTTCGTCGATATTCATTTATCCAATGTACTAACAAACGCTCTTCCTCGACCGTTAATACTGCTGGAGGTCCATGCTATCTTTTCGTAAAATTTTGCGATAATTCAAGTTGCAATGTAGCTCGAGCTAACTTATATAGGTACTTTGGAGGCCTCTTTTTTCAGCAAACCTTTCTTAATTGCTATAAGCGCTTTCCCCACATCGCTCTCATTGTACCTTTTTTTATAAAGTTCCGACGGAGGTTAAGCAGTAGTTCAGAAATTTTCCCATATTCATAGCAATGAGCCCAAAAAGCACTTTGTTTGTCTGTGAGTTTAAATAAAATTGTATAGGTACATTACAGTTATTGCCACCGTACATGCACAGTTATTGGCAGGGTGTCGATAACTGTATATAGAGATAATCTAGGTTTATAAGTTTAATGCATAAATGTAATATACCTACCTACGACAAAGAACTACTTTAATTAATTTTCAGTGAAATTTATAGTCATTGGCACAACTGTCAATAACGACATTTTGTGATTTTTATATTGAAAGTAATTGGCACATGCAAAATAAGGAAAGTTCGTTATAATTTTAACGTTAGATGATTAGATGAATGTTATATATAATAATACAGCTTATATTGACCGATAGTATAAAAAATAAAAACTTTCTTTTATGATTAACATTTACAGTATACATACATATGTACATACATACATCCCATTTTACAATTCTTACCAGTGTTGGTAAAAATGTGCCAATTCAGTCGAATACACAACACAGTAAGCTATAGATCATTACTTCACAATAATAACTTTCTGTGAATCATTCAATTATAACATTTTCCCTTTAAGGAGTAGTTTCTTTTAAAGTTGAAAAGAAAGTATGGTTCAGTTAATATACAACGTTTCGCATTAATGTGAAGTGGTGTAGTAATAAGAAACTAAATTGGAGTTTTTGTTAAAGATGTTTGCCAGCGACGTGTGGGTTGTTATTTCAGATGTTAGATGCTATTATCATTTATTTACCACATAATATAATAACTGACGTAAATGATAATCTCACCTAAGTCCAAGACCAAAGTCTCCGCTGTTGGTTGCATTCGATATAGACTAATTAAAAGTCCAATAGTAATTAAAGTAAAATGGACCTAAATAATTGTTTTCAACTTTTTGATCACGCAATACCCATTGCTACTGTATATACTGTATGTGTATGTGTGTACATATCTACCAGATAAATTATTTCGCCATCTGCACGGCTCTTATATGGTTGATATATCTATGGTTGGTACAGTATTGTCTGTCAGAGCATCGCTAAAGCACGTTCTGCGTATATCAACACTCTCGTCGCCAAAGGAAATATCAAATTTGGTCCAACATGTTTTTTTTTTAATATGTCGTTGTATAACGTCATTTTCTCTTGTTTGTAGGAATTTCATCATGTTCTTTAGAATTTTTATTTTTGAGATGATACATATATAAAAATGTTCTACCTCCTTAGGACATAAAGTGCTAACCTACGCCAAGTGTAACATTTTTATACACCACCATTAAATCTGTTTTTCATTTGTTTCACATAATAAAAATCAGTTAGTATGGCTGCGAGTGCTACAAGAAGTATGGAAAGACGGGTGTAGTAATTATGTAATGGAACAAGGAAATTGGCTTCTTTAATGTGGAAAATTTGCGACATATATGAAGACTTCTTCTTCTTCATTATTGCAAACTTGCTTCCATAAAAACTATTAGTTGTTTTATTTGTATTTTGGGGGTTTGCATAGTTTCAGTAGAAGACATTTATTTTTGCTATGTTTTTTTTTTATTTTATCGTTTTGTATTTAATAAAAACATGTAGGTAAATGACTTACTTTATGTTTCTTGTACCTATCAACATTAAACAAATGGGTATCTGTTTTACTGTACAAACTACTCGCTAAAAAATCGACATAGGTCAATGATCGATGTATTAGTGTGTAGTGCTAGGCCATATAGAATCCACTAAACGTGTAACAGTGCTGGTGTACCTCATTTTTATACAAATGGTTGTCAGTGTACAGTAATGTTACCTGCCGGCGAGAGTGTTAATATATACATATGTAATATTGCGTCACAGTTTCGTTACAGTATTATCTCGCCCTAAGTAATGTTGCGTTCTTAATTAGATCCAAATAGAGAATAGTAAATATTTAACTCCCAAGAAATTCTACAACCATTACGGGGCATTTTGAAGTTTGAACCAATCTAGCCAGTACACACTTGTTCGAATAGTCTTTCTTATTATTGCGACTACTGATGATCTATAATGCAAAAGAACACAGTTATTGTAATTTACATATTGTTAATATATAGCACAAATTTATTAATACTGTAAAAGCAAGTAAGGTCAGCTTTAATATAAGCATCGTTTTAGCCTGCACATTTTTTGTTATATAGGAGATTTATTAAATATCATGGAATCAAAATTAATGGTAACTTCTTTAAAAAAAAATAATGTGAATAAGTGAAACAGTGGGAACAATTAATTTATGTAGGTCAAACAAATAGAACCAAACGAAAGTATTCATGATTATAAATATCAACCCAACTAGAATTACCTATATGTATTTAAACATAAACTACTAATGCAATAGGTACACGATTAATGATGAATTGACAAATTCATTTTCTCTGATTTAGAATAATAACATGGAAACTTTTATTCTAGAAAATTTGCCTAGCCAATTTTAATAATTTGAGTTGTTGACTATTAGCAAGAAGGCAAATTGTCGGTGTTTATGAAAACTACGGTTTCAATGTGCAAATGTTCCTTCATTGCCTTTCAGATATTTTTTCCACTTTTAGGATTAAAAATCAATTTATTCCAGAACCTCTATACAATTAATTAGGTTTTCGTTACAACACCTTGTCCGTGGAAGAAATTGGCATGATTCGTGGTAAATAACTATAATAAACAACTAGCCATGTTTATTAACAAAATTATCTAAAGACCAAAAAATTCGGTGATTTATAGGATTATGTTTACAATTTCACGAACGAAATAAAATATGTTTCAATTGTAATTTTACTATGATAAGAATAATGATCCTTATATCAATGTATTCATGTCAAGCTCTAACAATTTTATTTAAGCACTTGGAAAACACAAAAAGGGCAAAAAAATAAGTCAAAAGCTTAATTCAATAAAATTCTGGCGTGATGAACTATTATAAATAATACTTAATTTTTTAATATCTGTTCCGGAATTGACGGTGTTATTTTCTTTGTTAAAGTACCTACATTGCTTCGTATATTCATTTCTTTTTGTAACCATTTTCTCTTTTTTATTTCCGCACTAATGCTATGTGATACAGTGTACTATTGATTAACAAATCTATTATTATTCGAACGTGTGCTGATTTTTAATGCATAACCTATTTAAGTATCACAGCCTCTTATGTAAAATAAAAATATTTAATTGAGCAATAGGTCCATGTGATATATCTATATTTTAATACATTACCAGCCAATTTTTCAAACAATAATTGTGAGTAATGTAAGCGTTTCAAATAAACCATTAATAATAATAGTTCCGGAATACGTTTCGAGATAAACATAAGCGACATTAGTTTGCAAACATAAATAACTCGACAGCCATTATCGTTAATTACAATTATTCTCAGCGGTGCCGACAACCGCTGAAGAAAATTAATGTTCTATTAATTTGTTTCTGGTTCGTCATAAGAATCTTCTTGCATATAGTGAGCCTACGCAAAATATTCAAGCTATTGAAGTACTACAGACATGTTCATATGCGTGGGCTTTTCAATTCGGTTACCTATAGACTAAAATATACAGATGTTTTATCTACATATACACAGTTTTCATTACCATTTATAAAAGTATCCATTAAATGCTTTTTAATAAACAATATTCGTGTATGTATGTATGTAGGTACATACATACACTGTCTCCTCAGAACAGTCCTCAATTGTCTAGCTAAGTAGCCAATATACTCTGTCTCTAATTTGAGTCTACTGAGTTCAAATCTCCGCACCACTACATTGGGTTAACGTTTTTACATGTTTTTAAAATAAGGGTCGCTGATATGTATGGGAGTGGTCGATTATTGGGTAAAATAAACGAGGTTCTGGAAAAAGTTAAATACAAAAGATTTATGGTTTTGAAATGCCTATTAGTTTTCTAATAATTTCAAGTATAAAGGATCGGTCATAAAGTCGTGGCTCCTCAAAGTTGCACATTTTTAAACGGAACCTCCCGTATATTATTAAATAATTTAAGTCTTTCTTCAACTTTAAGTAAAAATTGTAATACATATATTGTATCTAAATCCAACTGTTTCCGAGTTATCGATATTTGAAAATATTGCGTAAACAAAATCTAGGTATAGTTTGTATTTGAAAAAAAAAACAGTTATTAGTAAGACAAGTATGTTCCTGTACAATTTAGGTTCACAGTCCTGTTTTATAATTTATAATTTCCGTACTTCAATTGCAAAATGCGGAGGTGCTCCACCCTGCTGAAACCAAATGTGTTCTGCTATTGAATTTGGATCATTATCATTCGGAAATAATAGAATAAGGTCTGGAACTATTGATTCTTGCAAAAGTGCCAAATATCGAGCAGAGTTTAAATTTCCATTTATAAAATGATAGTGACATGCTCACCAATAATACCACACCGAACATTGATTTTCTGCGGTCGTTGGTGGTCAATTTGCTCCATCCAATGCGGATTTTCATCTGACCAGTACCTACAGATGTGTCGATTGACATGCCCATTCAAACAAAAAGTGCATTCATCAGAAATATAATTTACAAAATCACAATTTTGCCCCAATTTATCCATAATAACTTCACAGAACTCGATTCTGCGATCAAAGTCGTATTCACCTAACGCTTGTAGTGAATGGATCTTAAAGGAACAACATTTTTCTCGTTTGACAATCTTTTGAATTGAATATCGACTGATGTTGGGATTTAATCCCAATTGTTGTATCGAACATTGCATTCAAAGAATTCTATTCGTTTGTCACTGTTACCAGCCTTCCGACTTTAGGTCTGTCTTTGACACTGCCAGTTTCACGAAAACGACTCAAAGTTCTTGCAACTGTAGACTTGGAAATTGAATCTCGGTCGGGATGCAATTTGTTAAATAAGTACACTACTTCCGCATAGCCTTGCATTCTATCACCATACCCTATCATCATTAAAATTTCGATGCCTTCGGTTTAAAGATCCCCTTTTGCGTGAAAACCATGACATTTTTAGAGTACGTCTTAGCCTACGTAGGTACCTAGTAGTAGATTTTATTTAAGTAATTTTCAAAAATCTCGATTACTCGGAAACGGTTAGATTTAGATACATTATGTGCATTACAGTTTTTATTTAACATTGAAGAAACAATTGAATTATCTAATAATATACAGGAGGTATCGTTTAAAAAAATGCAACTTTGATGTGCCACGACTTTATGACCGACCCCGTATACTTAAAATTATTACTAATTAATAGGCATTTAAAAACCCTAAAACTTATGTTTTAGGTTTTATGTTTGTATTTAGCTTTTTCCGGTACCTCGTCTATTTTGCCCATAATCGACCGTTCTCTCACATATCAGCGACTCTGTATATGTATTTTCTGACCTTTATGTACTTTCTACATATTTTCCAGATATTTTTAAATGTAAATGTTTCAATTTTTTTCAACGCTCGGCCATAATAGATATTATTGTGACAAATATAATACACATAATACATGCATATGTTACATACATATAACACAAAATAATTATCGCAATCAATACGTTACAATGCTAATGAAGTTGTATGATCCAAATAGTTAATAGGTATACGATTCGTCGTACGTGTAGCATCGATCGAAGCAAATTATCGTGGTACTCAACCATATTAACATTAGGTATATTGTATTAAGATATTAATAGATTAATAAATGTCATTATCTTATCTATTTATATTAATTATTCAAATAGCCAGACAATTCTGAACTTGAAAGACATCATTTGTTGTAGTTATAAAATATTATATACATGTAGCAATCTCCAATATAGCAGAAACTAACAAGGAAATAGAAGCAAATTTTCTTCACCGATTTAAATGAAACTTGGTGAGTTTGTAGACTGGTGCAGTGTAAGAACAGTGGTAACTTTCATAGATGCTAAATCGCTCGCGTTTTCGGAGGTGGAGCGACCTAGAGCCAACGCTACCTTTCGCTATTTGCTATACCTAATATCTCCAAAACTATAACATAAAAAAGAAGTTAAGACAAATATATAGGTAACTGTTTTATGCGTACTAAAGGATAGCGACAATAGTTTTCCTGTTACAGTTCTTTTTTTCCAGAAACAACCCCCACCCCTCGTATTTTTTAAAAATTTAGATTTCACCCGTATATATTAAACATGCTATGAAATAACTCTTTTAAAAAGCAATAGCATACAAGCATTATAAATGCATCTAGGAATATATGTAAATAATATTATTTATTGGTATTGATGTGAACAATTCGTAAGTATCTATCTAACTAGACAAGTTAATAGTTGGAGTTTTCAATTTATTGACGATGAATACGTTTCACAATGTCTCTGTCGAAGTCTTCTTGAAGTCATGAGAATAAAAGTTGTTAATGCACTGAATTTGCTACATACAACATTCTTTGTAGCAAATATCGCTGTTACACCCATAACACGTGACAAACAAAAGTTTTTTTTTTTTTTTTTTTTTCCCCATGGGCAGGTGACCCCGAACGGCCGCTCGGCCAAAAAAGGCCTATTGTGCCCCCATATCGTTTAACTCCCCCCGCCCAGTTGCACCAGTGAGGGAAAGTGTGCAAACTGGTCGAGAGTTAGTTTCCCTAGTCCGGGTTCGTCCAATCTGTCGACCCCAAAGTAGCTCCGCCTTTCTATGTCCCATGCAGGGCAGTCTGAAAGGAGATGCACGGGAGTTTCCTCCGCGTCTCCGCAGCTTCTGCACCGAGGAGAGTTAACTAAGCCCATACGAAACAGGTGTTTGTTCAGTGTGCAGTGCCCAGTCAGGATGCCTGTAAGCCTTCTCAACCTGGGCCTGCTCATAGAAACGGTTTTACGAAGCCTATCCTGGTACGGATGAACCCCCAGGATTCTACAGTGTCTCATTCCAGCGAGTCCCCTCCAGTGGGACTGGTGTCTGGCAGCGAGCCGTGTTCTGACGAAAGCCTTGACACTGCCATAGGAACTCCCACACGTCGGTTCTGGACCGATGAGTGGTCGTTCACTGGCTGCTCTGGCTAACCCGTCAGCAATTTCGTTCCCCCTGATCTTGGAGTGGCCTGGCACCCATCTCAGCGTGACGCTGTGAAGTTCCGCCAGTTGTTTCAACTTTCTGTGGCAGTTCAGGACTACCACGGAATCGAACTTGACAGCTTGCAGGGCCTTGAGGGCTCCTTGGCTGTCCGATAGAATTTCCACCACTTCGTTCCCGTGCGAGGAGGTCAAGATTCCTTCCGCGCACGTCTGAATGGCTATGATTTCGGCCTGGAACACGGAGGGGGAGCATCCTAGGCTGATGGATTCACCACCTAGCGCCCCCTCCTTCCAGATTCCAATGCCCGTGCCATTTGGCATTTTGGAGGCATCTACAAACCAGCGTTGAAGCCTCTGCTTGTGTTTGCGGATGTCGGTAGTAGCAGTCTCCCTGGTGGGGATAACTACTTTGTAGTTTCTAGTGAAACTAAAAATGGGCGGGATCCTGTCCGACCTAACGGACAGTGGCACCGTATTTTCGATGTAGGTGAAGATGCCAGTATGGTCACCGGTCCTGCCAGTAACGCCCTTGCAACCACTACATTTTAACCTGTAGGCCCCCAGGGCCGCCTCCGACCATACCGCCAGGTGCAGCGGAGGGAGACCCAGAAGGGCCTCCATGGCCGCCGTCGGCGTCGAGGACATGGCCCCCGTGATGCCCAGGCAAGCAATCCTCTGAACTTTGCTCAGGGCACTTACCGCGTACCCCAGGCTAGCTTTGTGCCACCAGACCAGTGACGCGTAAGTTATAGAGGGTGTAATGACCTTCGTGTACAGCCAATGCACCATTTTAGGTTTCAGCCCCCACGTTTTACCAAACATTGCTCTGCAGGCCCAAAAGGATCTCATCGCTTTGTTTGACACTTTTTCCAGGTGTGATTTGTACGTCAGTTTGGCGTCCAAGGTCACTCCCAGATATTTCGCCTCGCCGGATATTGGTATCCTGGAGGCGAAGATGGTCGGGCACCGGAGTTCGGACAGATTCCTTTTCCATGTGAATGGGACCATTTTAGTTTTATTGGGGTTGACGCTAAGCTCCTCCCTTTGGCACCATCTCTCTACGAGTCTGAGGGCGACTTGCATCCTTTCGGATACTACGCCCCCAAACCTACCGCAGACCATGATGGTGATATCGTCGGCATAACCCTGTGCGTGGAAACCCGCCGCCCGAAGTTCGTGCAGCAGGTCGTCCACCACTAGGCACCATAGCAACGGAGACAGCACTCCGCCTTGTGGGCAACCGGCTGCCACCGATGCTTTTACCGTGCAGAGGTTCAGTGAAACTTGAACCATCCTGTTTCTTAACATGGAGCTGATCCACCGTCTGATTTGTGGCTCAACTCCGCGCCTTTGCAAGGCTCTCTCCATCGACGAGAAGGACGCCCTGTCAAAGGCTCC
>SMLS01060917.1:0-10727 GCA_004785975.1 Popillia japonica
ACGTATTTTAGCACATATGCATGTCATTATTTTACCAAAGTATATACATAATTATATATAATGATACTATATGGCATTTAAGATATTGGTATAATTAGGCATGAGAATATTACAAGGCTTACTACTCACCAATAAATGTGTAGGCAGCTTCGAGATGAGATAACTAGAAGCAAAATCATGTTAATTAGATACCCAACCCCTTATTCTGTTTACTTATGAAAGGTCAAAATAATATGCTACAACTTTAATGTAAGTAAACATTCTCTACAGTTCCAAAACGTCAATACGAGCGCCCGCATATGGGTAGGAATCATAAACAGTGCTATGCTAGAACGCTTCAACGGTATGTATGTAGTGAAACCAGACGTATAACTTCCAGAAATCTAATGTATTTGCTGATAATTTCAATTAATTGTAATGGTCAATTATCTCGAGAGGCTTGTAAGGATGATAATTTTGTAGGTTAGGTTATGTGGCTCAGGAAGATAATTATGTAATTTAAGTGTCACTTTCATCACCGAATGCTGCAACACACTTCAGATAAATGTGTATTATAAGTTTTAAGCAGAATAGACTGAAGCCTTCATGAAGTTGCACGCGTTTGCTTTTTCCTTTTTTTGAAAATCAAAAAATATGAAACAAGTAATATATTGAAAAGAAAAGCAAACAATTATGTACATTAGCCATTATCAATAATGAACAGACATTGAAAACGTTGTCAATTGATTAATCAGCAGAGATATAGTATTATCTAATAGCAACGGCGACCTATGTATACATTATACAATGTTTACGCTCTGCACAATTAGTTTTTCCAATTAGTTACTTTATTAATCTAATAATCTGTGTTTATTCGTATTCTTCTTATGACTCCATTATTAATTAACTATAAAGCTATTAACAAAATTTATCTTAAAAGCTATAGCATAGGTTGATGGGCATAAGTGATATCTGGTAAGAACATCAATATATTTGTAACTTTCTTATTATTATTATTATTAGCAAGTAGGTGAAATATTTTGAATATAGAATTTTAATTTTTAATTGTTTTTGCTTGAATTTCAACAACATATCTTCCTAGACACATTCTTGAGTTACAGTTAGTTTCTATGTCTAACACAGAAACATTATCAGAATTAAACTTGTTTATCGTCTTATAACAGTGATGAACTTCGGCGCTCTTTTCACCGTCACCTAAGGCACAATGATATTGTTGAAGTCGAACTTTAAGAAATTAACTTAAGAAGTTGGACTGACCTACATGTACTTGCGTCCATTTACGAAGTATTCTATAAACTGCGTCCGATTCCTAACTCGGTTCTTTACTTTAGAGACTAAAGCGCCCAATCCTTGTAGGTTATACAAAGCAACTTTCACACTGCGGAGTTTTCAAAGTAATTATACTGATTTGGTTTGTAACTATGGAAAATTTCCATAGATATTATTTTGAGTATGTAAGTACATATTGGAATACCGCCAAAAGATGGTAGAAATAAGTGTTATTGCGGTAATAAAGGGATTCGAACTGTATATACTGTATAGGGACAATTTCAGTATTTATTTTTTTATAATACTTGTACGAGGGGTTAGGTAGAAATTACATCTTTAGATCAGCTGGAAGACTTAGGGGAGACCTAGCTGTTATTAGGTGCAATGTGACGAGGACAGTTATGTTGTAGCAAGAGTCCGAGTATCAGACAGGTTAAACCAAGTTGGAGAGCATTGAAATTCTTTCATTAATCAATTTTAGAGAAATATAAAGCTAATTATTTATGTAAAATTTAGACAATAATTTAGGCCAATAGAAATTAAGTAACCAAGAACTCACCAGAAAATGTCATTAAGATAAATTTTGTAAAGACCAAATGTTTTAATTAATGGAAAATATTATGTTAAAAGGGATCTGAAATCAAATACTGTTAATAGGTAAAAAGATTATATTAGTGAAAACTAACCACAAAAAATTATTAAATTAAGGGAAATTGATTTTTTTCATGTCTTCAAGTTGTCAATATCAAAATTGTTTTCCATTTTCACCAATAGAAATCATCGATTAGAAATCAATTTTTTGAGAAAAATTTGAATAACTAAGTAAATACAGTATGTTTTTGATCGTCAACGAGTTAACTGGTTGTGTATTGCTTTCTTCGAAATACGACGCCAACAGATTTGTATCTAAAATTATTTTATTGAATCGATTATTAATCCTTAATTTATTTTTCCAAGCCCGAGAACTGACCAAATCTTCACCATCTATCCTGATTTACCATTTTCCAAGGCTGTAATTCCAGATATAGGTCTGTCCTAAGAATAAGGTTTCCAATCCATTTTATTGTTGCATTTTGATCCATTCCGTTTGTTTATTTCACCAATTTAATTATTATAAAAATCGATTTGCGAATTATAACTCTAAATTTTATAGAAAATAGTACCTACTATTTTGATTACTTTAAATTATCTATAAAAACCGACGCCGAACCACAAATTTAAGCTGACCTTGAATTTATATTTTAATGAAACCAATCATAAGGTAGTTTTCTATTTTAAGATTAAAGTTTGTTCATGTTCCACCAGAGGTCGCAAATAATAAGTTTTTGTTGTTTTTGTTAAATAAAGAAATAATTATTTATTAGTTTAAGTACATTTTGTTTTTATGTTTAATCGAACAGATTAATATTGGTTATTTATCCAAATCTATTATTTGGTGTGTCATTATAATAAAAAATTGTGTATAATTAAAATTGTGTATTATTGAGAGAAGTGAATTTATGTTGGTTAACTTATTTAATATAATAATAATATTTGGCGACCTTCAAGGCAACTGCAGGATCGGAGCAGTGTCTTTTGACAGTCAAAAGAATGAAGAGTTTTTTTGGCGAAATATTGAATCAGCTGTAGTGACATTGACAATTTTGATGACAAATTTTGGGGAAAATTTATATCAATCTATAAAATATAGAAGAGCAGAATAAATGGCTTTTAATATATTGGATGATGGTAATTGTATTTAACCAAATGCCTTCCTCCGGTAAAATGTTTAGAAACCACCACACAGTTATTGTTCATGCAAATACCACGTAATGGGTGCTATTATGGAATTTTTGTTTTGCTATTTTGACCACCCTATTTATATTGTTTCCAGTAACAGTACCACTTTTGGTTTGTAACAGGGTTACAGTTAGAGTCAATAAGCTTCCAGAAAAAGATTAAGAGGCTGTTTCATTTTCTCTTTAATGTTTCTTTTTAAGTTTTTTTTCTCCAAGGAAAGGAAATTTTAAGGAAAACTTTATGCTGTCATAATACTAAGATATTAGAGTTGGGTATAGTGAAAGCTGTAGCTGTGCTATGTACATGTATTGTGTATACCTTGCATACAGGGTTCCATGTAAATTAATTAAAATTTTAAAAGGTTTTTATTCAACAAATTGAATTGAATACGTTGCGTGTCTTTTAAAATAAAAGTCGGTTACTAATCTGATAAAAATATTTTTCTGTTGATTAAGCTTAACCGAAAAATGTCCGATAGTGGGATGTTCAATATCTCAAAAAAACGTTCTACCTTTTTTTCGTACTGTTTGGAAATAATTGATAAAATTCGCAATTTTTTTTCAATTTGCGTACTTTGTGCTTGGAAAAAATGGTGTCACTTGTAAAATTGGAATAGGTCAAATAAGTTTCGATAAGGAGCCGCAACAGGACAAATAGAAATGAGTCAGTTAGATTTTTAACTAGCAAAACTTCCTCGTCGTAGAACGGCACACTATACATATGAAGGAAAATTTTAAAAAGAGTATAGTGACAACGGTGTTAAAACTGCTATTTGTATGGTTCAAATAAATATTCTTGTCCTTACAATGTACTGATACTTTCAAAACTGTGACAATAGGCGTATTCGTTTATCTATTTGGTTAGTTCACTTTGGTTAAAATGAACAAACCGGAACAAACCAAAAATCTGAAGTCATCAAACAAGCAACATTAAAAAGAAAACAAGTGACCAATATTCAAACCGTTTACGGTCAAAATAAAGGCTGGTTAGTAGGGGAGTAAAGGCGAGTGAGTTTGGTTAGGCCAGTTCAGTTACCTTATTTAAAAAAAAACACAACCATATCAGTTCCTTAAGAAACTGAACTAATCTAAATAACTGACCAAACAGATAAACGAATACACCTAATATATGACGAACCAACCTTATTCGTCTTCAAGTACATCCAAAGAACAATTTCAAGCAATTGCTTCGAACATATCGAAGACAACTAACAACTAAGATGGTGAAAATTACCTCTATATTATTAGCGAAATACGACTAGGAATTCTATGAACAACAAAGCTTGTAAATAAGTTACGACGTGCAGTGAATGGTCCTCTTGTAAAATAAAACATAAAATGCCCTCCAACACTTATTGTGTTAGATGAAGCTCTTTTAATACTTGTTAGGAGCGTTTCCGTTACCTGATTATCAAAAGCAAAATCTAATACAAAAATAGAATTCTATAAGATGAACGCTATACCTCTAACTGTCTGCTGTAGTTTTCTATAGTCGGATTACTTAGCTTCCGTGTTCTCCATTAGTTGTCACTCTTAGCGAACACGAGAGGCGGACACTTACGGTATAATTCTCGACGATATCCTCGCGAAGGTATTATTCAATTTCCCCGTAATTGATTTTGTTTGTCACTAGCGTAGCTAAATCGCTTAATAGATATTACGGAACGAATATGGTGCTGAGAGCGAGAAGATATGAACATTAAGATGATTACGTACAACGCGGGCAATAGAAGCTCACCAGGCGGTAAGAAACCAAGGAGAATTTTTTACAGCCGCTGGTTTTTGCCCCTTATCGAAAGAGATTTATATTATACCGGCTTATTGAATTTGTATTTATCTCGGTGACATATAGAGAACCAAGCGAAATGTATTCGGTTTGAAGCAAATGCTACAATTCATTCTCCTGGCTTCTAGTTTTTTCTCATTCGGAAAAATATCAAATTTATTCTTATTGTGTTTTGTAACTTGTAATACCAATACTAAACAAAAGGCTAGAGACAGACTCAGTGCGAAGGTTGGCAGTAATTTATTCTAACTAAACTAAATAAAATATTATATGTATGTGTGATAATCATACTTCATTCATTAATGCCTGCTAGATCTATCTTCATTCATAAACTGTTAGAAAAAAAGTATAAAATATGCAACTGAAAATGAAACTACTATAAAGAGGAAGGAGGTAGGTACAATAAAAGTTATATATTTTTTGTTTGTATTTGTTGGAATCGCTCTCACGTTTGAGCAGTAGCAAAATCTTTCTTCATGATGGTGTTATACTGCTGCTTCAGGATTCGGAAAAAATTCCAAAAAATCATTGTAAAAATGCAGCTTAAGTAATATGTTACATCTAATTCCTTCAAAGATACGATAAGTCTTATAAAGAGCTAACAAGTCTTCACACAGTTTACACGACAGTTTAAGTCCATGATCCATCCCTTCATTTTCCAATGCCGGACATACTCCTTGGGCCTTTTTGTGCCTAGGAAGCCCTAGCGAGCTATGGGTTGTTAGGTTTTACTTGATATATGAGTGTGGGCTTCGACTTCTCGGTATGTGACATTCCCGACACTCCCAGGGGCTAGCGACAGGTCAACTCTGGACAGTTTAACCCTAAGATACTTAATTACCTAATAAAATACCGACATTTACATAGTCCGGGCATCTGAGGCCTGTTATATAAAATCACGTGCAGTCAGAACGGAAACAAAGTTATTGAAGTCAAACTTTATTTATTTATACATATATGCGTTAAAGACGTTAGATTAAATATGGAAGTGAACATTATTGTTCAAAACAAAGATTATTGTTTAGATATTGTTTTTAGGGATTAGAGAAGCATTTAGCGCTTTTACGATCAATATTTGCGGGACACATTGAGCATCTTTTTCTCTTATTGTTGTACTTGTGTGAGCGGCTGACGGACCAGGGATATCAATAAATCTGCTCGTATACTCGTAGACACTACGCCGTAGGTTAGGGTTAGTAGATTTTCTCTGCATATGGGTGATACCCCATATGCAGAGTTCCTTCGCTAAATCTTTCAAAAACATTCTGCGTTTGTGGGTTACTCGTATGTTATAGGTTGGATATTCCTTCGTAAAGGCTATATATGCATTGCGTGCTTCAACATCAATAACGTTGAAGAAAAATGTCATGGGCCATCGTATAGTTTGCTTCTTGCACGTGCATGTCGACACCATTTGATCCATGATGTCAACACCGCCCTTTGTTTTGTTATACAGTAAAATTTGTGACTAGCGGCCACTAAAGAATCAAAATTGTTGGCCGTTATTCAAAGGTGTCTGCAAAAGACAGGGGATGGATATTACTCACGCCAAATTCCAAACAAATATTTTCACATGATAGCTATTATTTTTCTTTTAGAAATAAAATTCATTTGGACATTATTTTAAATGATTTTATTTAAACTTAAAATAGAGAATACGGAGACACATATTATAAGTGAAATAAATGTGTATACATTTTGTCATAAGATCTGATGTCATCCAAGCCTTTTTGTTATGCACCCACTCTAAAGGTAATTTGTCGATATGATTTCCCTGAAAACACAGAGGATTTGTACTTTTTCCAATAACTAAAGGTTTTCTTTGTTACCTTCCATATTTACGCAGAATAAAATAGTTAACCGTTGTTTTGCTAATTTTTTGTCATTGCATTTATCGTATTTTAATGCAGAAGTTTTATTTGGCATGGGGCGATAATACCGACCTGTTTCATCAACATTAAATATATCCTTCGGGGAATAATACTTTAAAATTAATGGTAATTTATATTTCCATGCTTCTACATCTTCCAAATTTACATCAGCGGACTCACCACAAATTGATTTAAAAGTGATATTGTGCCCTTCGACAGAAACATTCTACCAACCATTCGAAGCAGCAAAATTCTCAATGTTTAAATTTCTTGCTGTCTCTAGCGCTTTTTGTTTAATCAATGATCCAGATATGGGAATGTTTTTATTTCTAGCCATGCAGAACCACTTATACACAACTTGATCCACTGCTACTCCACCCGTTTTAGGGAATTTCCGTTTCTGATTCAAATTAATAGCTTCTTCATACATTCTTTTAATATCACTTTTGTTTTTTACGATATCGTGAATTTCAGTTTTTCCAAATCCGAATTTTTCGGCTAACTTCCGCGAACTTAAATTTTACTTATCACTCTCCTCGATAATATCAATTTTGTCTTTCAGTGACGAACGTTTTCTTTTTAGCGACATATTCAAACACTTCATGAACACAACAATAACATTAAACGGATCGAATGAACAGGCGTTTTCGGAAACTTTTACAATCAGCTGCTGTTGTAAAATAATTCTATCGTGTTTCATTATAACTAACAATAAACCCTTACAAGTAAATTCTGTCACCTTCTTTAGACTGCACAACAAATACGTGAGTTTTAAAATTTTCGATACGGACGACGACCGTTATTGGGAGGTAAATTATATTGCTTTTATGCCATAAGATATTGGGATCGTCTGGCCGTGGCCGCTTTCTAAAGGCGGCCGTTATTGCAAGGTTTGTATATATGGAAATACTCGTACTGTAGATTTTTGCAATGTTAAAGCTGGCCGTTATCACAGGTGGCCGATATACATATACATACAGGTGTCCGTTAACACAGGTTTTATGGTAATGATAGATGATTTCAGGCTTCCTCTTAGTGTCGTCATTGATAGATGCGTCAATGCATGGTGCATGGTGCTTAGTAAAATTACGCATTTGTTCTTTTTACGTGCGTAACTTGCCATGGATACGTTATTTTGAAAGCAAAACAATGAAGAGTAGACTACACGATGTTTTGAGGCTTTCATTTGTTTCGGAATGTCACGCTTATACTAACGTAGTGTACCCACAACAGTAGTATTTTTATTCAACAGATAAGTTGCTAGCGGAACACTAGTGAAGAAATTGCCTATCGTGACATTGAGACCAGAATTATGAAGGCTACGCGCAAGAGTTTGTACTACTTCGAGCCCCAGGTTTTTATGTGGAGGTTCTCCGGGCTGGCGACCAACATAAACTAAACCATCCAGAGCATAACCAGATGTGGATTCACACATCCAAAATATTTTAGTTCCATATTTTGCCGGTTTTACTTGACATAGGTATATTTAACGAATGTGCATCTACCTCTAAAACCAACGAGTTGTTCATCAATAGTTACATTAGTATCAGGTATGACGCAGGTTTTGCCTTACTGAATGAACAAATCCCAAATGTAGGACACCATTGCTAACTTATCGGTTTCCAACCGCGCATTCCGGGTTCTCTTGTCATCAAATCTAACCAATCTTCGTATTTCTTCAAAGCGAAATATGGACATTGTGGCTCGCTATACAGGATTGGCAAATTTACCACAAAACAGTTCTCTCGCAGGAACATTCCAGCTTCTATCAACTCCCGCATGAATGAGTAAACCACAGAATGCAAGAAATTCATTAACAGCTTTCCACGGTTTCCCTTTTGCCCCATAAACATATTTGCCCGGTAAATTAGTACAGTTCACAACTTTTTGTACAATAACTGGAGTTACAAATAACTGAAACGCTGCTTTTGGTGTGGCAGCCATAAGTTTTCTTGCTAGTCCTGGCGCACGCCGAATAATGTTGTGTGGTTGAATTTTATTTTTTGCTGGAGGTTCCAATCAGACAATCCAATTCAGACTACTTGGAGCAATTGAACCACTCGTTGAAGGCCTACCAATATCATCAACATTCTCCTCTTAGTTATCCTCGCCATGATCAGAACTAGATCCAGAATACTCATCAGAATTCAATTCGAAGTTTGTTTCTTCTGTGTCATCATTTTCTGCTTCTGACACATCACTTTCTTCAGAAGGCAGGTCATCACATTCAGCTGCCCAGTGATTCTTCATAGTCGGAGTCACCAAATCTCACGCTTTTCACATACCTTTTTGAGACCATTATCATATGTATCTCACAAGTTCACTCAATCCAACTTCTATTCCAACTGAATAAAAATCAGCTGCACCTATTCTTAAACATCCAGCAGTAAGGCAGCTTTTAACTTGCACAGACACCCGCAGCAGTGCCTGACAAATTATAACAACCCTCAACCTGTAATAAACAAGTTGTAACTTGTTCTATAGTAACTAGTAGTACACGGGCTTCGGAGGCCCGGTTTATGTACATAAATACGGGGTGCTAATAGAAACAATTTTTTTCTTCGATTTCTAATTACACTTGATTGTTTTTGAATCAAGTGTGTGTTGAATAAAGACGTGTTTAGAGATTATCTAAATGCTCAAGTCGATTGAAAGTATTTTAAGAAAACTATGAGTAACTAAAGTCTCGCCGGGCCTAATATGAGTCTCGGTTTATACATCCTAGTTAAGTCCTGCTTTGTTTTCTCATCATATTTGGCTCAACGAATAGGGTTTCTTCAAGTTTTACGTTACTTAGATGCGATCATTTCTTTGGCAAATAAAGCAAGCAACTTCCTCCTTTATTAAAGGATTTAACAAAAAAACAACAATGGGTATATTATTGAGTACATTCACACAAATAAATTTATACGAATTATTTTTTATTTTATTTTTTTGGTTCAGTATTATTTGACTAACACCCGATTGCCAAACAACTGGATTGGAGTCGTATGGGTATATACATATATTGACGGCAAATACCTCTTCTTCTTCGCTTCGCAGACGACATAGTGTGAATAGGCAGTTACTTCATCATCAAGTAAAATGCTGCAAGATTTGAAAAGAGCATGTGAGGAGATGACCCTAGTTGAATTACCTGTATTCATTGGTGAAGAACTAATAGAAACAGGGAAGGATCTATCCCATCTAATATAGACAAATGAAGAAAATAAAGAAAAATATCTAGAAGAATTCGTATGACTTAGGTAGCTTTTGGCAGTCTTAGATCCGTCCTGAGCAACCTGGACATTCCAATATACCTAAAAATCGTGTGAAGGTGAAGACAGGTAGATAGTAGTTCAACATAACAAGAGACCAAGCAGAGTGGAAGAGGAGATGACTAAAGGCTCCTTCGAACGAAATCTTTATTCCTTCTCTGTTTTAAACGTCAAATTGTCATAATTTGACATAATGAATCCTAAGTTTTTGTAATATAATTTATTTATAATAGGAGTTTCGTATAAATAATAACAATTCAAGAGTGATAAATGAAGATTTATGCGAATTGTTACCGTTAATGAGTAATTTTTATTTAATTTAGTATGTTTTTGTCACAAAACAATAAGTAAAACACAAAATTGAGTCGTACCAACCTCCTCACCTGAGATTTAAGAGTCTTAAATAAAGTAAACAAAGCTGGTAAATAATTAAAGTCATTAAAGTTTAAATCAATTCAATATCGTTATTTTAACCAATTAAATAGCATTCTTGTACATACACAGTGGATACAACGAACGGTTTTAAAAATTAATGTTTGTAGTTTTTGAAATATTTTCGAAATTGTTATTCAACAAACTACTCTTGATAGAATTTTTTTACAAAAGATTCTATGTACGACACATAAAACAGGACACCTTCTATGGATAAAAAACACATTTCAGGTATTGAATATTTCAAGGTTATGAGAAAGGGTTCACAAAACTTCACTTACATTTCCAAGTTTGTTCTCCTTTAAGTATATACATACATATATTGAAAAAAAAA
>SMLS01060920.1:0-25480 GCA_004785975.1 Popillia japonica
AGGCACTTTTACAACTATTCCTTCTCAACTCACTAAACGGGTTCAAAAATTATCTGAGAAAAGATTCAAACTTTGTATGGAAGAAAATAGTGGAACTTCTTTTTTTGTTTTAATGGATTGGATCTACTATTTATTCTGCTCCTGATATTATGTACGGCTATCTCAGAATCTTTTCAAAATCTGTTCAATAACCATGGCATTTTGGTGGCCAATCCTGTACATCCAATTAATAACAATCTATGCAGAAAACTAGAAAATACTAAGATTGTGGTGGATGGATTATGTAGTTAAGTGACAGCGTATTTACAGGTTGTATGCGTGTTATAAATTGCTTCCAAGAAAAACCCAATCAGTTATGAAGAATCCATGGTTATTCTTCCTATTTTGCCTTGCTTATTTCATATACATTGGTGACGATTTCTAGCCTGCTTGCCCACGATAGCTGCACGCCACTGTCGTTCATACTCTCCTTACGTCGGAGTAATTGACCACATGCTTTTTTTGGCATCGGGCGGCTCTATTTCGAATGAGTCGCGCGCGTCACAGGACCAGAACGCTGCTGTTGCGCTCTATCGATGATCGGCAACTCCCAGAAAGGTATCAATTTAAAGTAGAGTGCTGTGTGATGTCACAACTGACTCGTGTGCCGCGCGCTGGTGAGACTTTTCGCTATTTTTAAACGCCGCTAGTCTAGAATATAATAGAATATTGTATGTGTGTAGATATTCCGCACATACCGGCAGCAAATAGCCTAACTGCTGGCCGATACATATGCGATCATCGACGAACTAGAAATATTACGCACACGAAGTAACGTTTTGGCCCGTTGTTTTGATTCGTGACTATTATTCGCATTCTTCACGATATATTATACTAAGTGCGGGTTTATGGTCCGTATATACATACATACTACCGAAATATGTATTGTATGTATTATAAGTACAGTACAATGACGCGCCGTTGTCATGAAAACGTTTGTGTGACTCTATGTGTAGATGACTTAAAATAAGTTCGTAAATATTTTCATTTGGGTGCAAAAATAACAGCGTTGTTTTTAACCTAATAATTGAAGGTATAGCTGTACCGCGAGTGAATTATATCTTCATTACAATAAATGGTAGACTCGTATGTAAGGAATGTCTTCCAGTGAATGCTGCATCCCTTGTGCCGTATGGAACATAAGTTAAAAAAAAGCTTTGACGAGGAGTGTTATTACCACAAATGGTCTAAGCTAGTTACCACTAGGCTACGAAAAATGCTCGTTTGTTAGTTACTAAGGTGACATGTTGAATTTGTCTGAAATAGTTTTACAAGGTGTCATATAAAATTGAAATCGAAACTAAAATATTGGGCTGTCAATCATTTACCGCACAATTAAGGAATGCGAAGAAGTTTTGCCATGCATCAAATTACCAAGAAGCGGACGACCTCCAGTTTTTGCCCCACATAAAGTAAACAGACCCATCAAATCCACTCAAGACAGGGTTGGGACGCTAACGCACACTTTTGGCCATGGATTTGGAATTGCGCATAAGAATGTTTGACTAAAAGTGTATTAGAATATCAAAAAAGAAAAATGTGTCCAAATACACCGTAACCTAACTAGAGCGAATCCCCAACAGTCGAACATTAAGGCGTCAACATTTTATTGGCAACAAAGTTATTGTTTTAGACGATGAGGAGTATTTTACATTATCAAGATAGATTAAAGATGTGGCAAAGATGGTTTATACACGCCCAATATTGCAAATTGTTCTGACAAGGTTAAATTTAAACTGAAAACGAAATTGGCCGACGACAAGATTATGGTCTGGTCCGCTATTTCTCAAGTAGGAATTTCAAGAAGTTGGGAGAGTTAAAGGTAAAACTGAGGAAGCAAACATCTATATTTGCAAATGTCTAGCCAAATTGACAAATTTCGTTAATACGCATCATCCAAATGAAGATGTAATATTCCAACCTATGTTACCTAAGGCAGACAGTCCTCCCAACGTACACCAGGCGTGACCCATTCGAAAGTTTGGACACTACTGAGTAGGAAAGTTTATGACAAGGGTTGTGAACCTCAAAATGAAGTACAGTTACGAGCAAAAATATTCCAGAAGATCCTAAAAGTGAATACAAACGATGTCCAGACAATAATGGGGAGAATTTTACAAAAATTGCACACCATCGTGAACCACAGGTCCTTATCAGTTTTGTGAATTCATTTTTTTATATGAATCAATAGTGTATAATCAACTTTCCTCACAATTCTACGCGCTCAAGTCTTTCTTGAAGTCATAGTTTATTATCCGGAAGTTTTGTGATAATTCCATTTTTCGATTACTGAAGCTTATTCTCTGGACTATTTGTCAGACACTAGAAGACCGAATTGTACAAACTATACTGCAATTGACAGATAAAATAATACACTATTTAATAAACAACAATTATTTTTTGCACGGGTAACTAGATTTTTCAATTCTCAATAATTGTTGCTCATCCCTCGTATTTCTAGTAACAGATATACATGCGGCATATTTACTTATTGTTAGTACTACCATCTTACTATTGCTTTCGTTGTCAACATTAGGCTTGCTGATATACTCTGCTGTGTTATGCTAAGAATGTTACTTTAGGAATCAAGTAGCGTTAAACTCTGTTGTAAAGTATGTCTGCACTTTTGGAAACTTAGAGCAGCACTAAATTTAAACTGTTAGATTTGTAAGTACGATTACGTCAAAACGTTAATTATTGTATGAATGAAAAGTTAATATTTGTGGGAAAACAGTGCGAGCAAAGTAGAAGTAGGTGAAAATAATGAAATAGAAAAAATAAGCTATAGTCACTGTAAAGAATTAGAATAGATCAAAGGAAGCGGTCACTTGCATAGATTACGTTACGATTCGGTTGTGAGCTGTTGGTTTTGACGCCCTTATAAGCTTCTTGAGAGAAGGTAGTAAGCTGCTTTCAAAACCATTTCACAATCAGATGGGTCTCAACTATGTAATGCAGGGACCTTCCCTGAGTACACAGGTAGGAGCTTTTTTCCTAACGCGCCCTAGTTTCTGAAAAAAATCGTTGTTGTTTTGCGCATTCTTTTGATACCCTTAATGTTGTACTCCATATAAGCAAGCGTGCGTAGTGCTATGGCTGAATTTACAACTACCACTATCAAATGCAAATTATTCATAAATGATATTTTTCGCTTCTACCTTTGTGCCAATGATTAAATACGGGTGGCTTGCGTCAAAATTATTACTAGAGGAAAGAAAACCCTTTTTGAATGTTAACGAAATGTGCTTCGCCGTGTTGCTTATGAGACGGTGGACCTGCAAAGCTGCCGTTTGTAAAATAGCCCCGGTATTAGTCGACTTTATCGTGTTCTGGCATAACAAGCGAGGAAATTGAGAGCGGATGAACTAATTTCATTATACTATTCGTTTGTGAAATTCAAAATACATACATGTTATACCGCAGATTTGCTTCAATTTTATTTATTAATAAAGTTATCACGGCAAAAAATATCATTTATGAATAATTTGCATGAAATGTAATTCCCTACATTGTGTATATTAAGGTTGAAAAAAAAATCATTGTCAGGAATAGAACGCGAGCCGCCAGGGTGATAGGCATAGATCCAGTCCGCAGCGCTACCCACACTTACTTATACCGAGACCAACATTAAAGGTATAAAAAGAACGCTCACAACAATGTTGATTTTTCTCAGAAAGTAGGGCGCGTTAGGATAAAAGCTTGTACTTGGGTACTCAGGGAAGGTCTCTCTATAACCTATTTAAGACCCATCAAGACCCGTGTCAGAGAATTCTCATGTTCCCCTTGTAAGCCATTATTTAATTTAAATTTAAATTTAAAAAACCACCTTTGAACTAGCTGAGCACTAGACCATTGCCATCCCACAACGAGCTATCCGCCAGGTTTTACCAGCCTACAGCTATATATTAACCAGTTTGTAGTGTACCTATGGTGATAATCACAGGACAGTTATTATTAAGTTTGGGTATAATTGGAAAAATTACCAGAGAAAACAACCAGACCAAAAATATGAAGTGGTACAACTATATCCAATCTTTCCCAGATGGCATAGAAATTACACATGCGAGAGCCACATTTTGGAGCCGTGCGTTCCGAAATGTGAAATGGAAGACAGAAAAACAATATAAATGTTATATAATTATATTATACTGTGTAACTGTGTACATAGTTATTTAATTTGAAGTACTTTGGAAAAATGCGGCACCAAATTTGGTCTGACATTGTTTGTTGTAAGGTACCTAGCTTAAAAGCACCAACATTTCAATAGAATAATATTCATATATTTCATGTAGTTGCAGCTGATTACTTATTGGGTTAGTTCCTGTAGAAGGAAGTAAGAAAACCACAATTAACTAAGTCTTGATGTTGAACTAACTTCCTACATTCTATGCGCTTGTTGTGAAACATTTCAATTAGTCTATACGATTATATAGGCAAATAGGACATGAATTACCATTTGTAAATAATGCAAGGTGTTAGAAATATCATTACAACTCTACGTTATTACGAGTTATGTTCTGATAAAGTTTATTAACCGAAAAAGAGTAAATATTTTGTTTGATTGTGTACGCTAGTACGCCTACATACTAAATATGTAATATGTATGTATGTGCTTTCTGTCGAAGGACCATACATTGCAAGGTTAAGTCGGACTTGAATTACTTGCGTGGAAATGAAAATAAACTTTGGCAACATTTGTTACCCACGTTTTTATTAAATCGCCGTAGGCTCCTAAGTACTTATGTTTATAAAGTGTTACATAATACGAAGTAGGATTTATTGTGTATTTTTATTTACTATAAATCTAGGCAAAAAATGCAGCAACATTGGTAATATTTTCTACCTATTTCAATACCGGATTAATAATATATCTTTGTGTCTTGTCAAGCCATTACTGGAAATTTTCGTTTATCGTGATTTTGGGAAAATTGCATGAATAAGTTTTATTGTCATGAGTTTTAATGGCGATAAGTTGTACATCGAAAAGAAATTTCTAGATATGGACTGGCACATAGGTACATACGTGTACATAAAAATCCTTTAGTACACGAAATAAAAGTTATTGCAGCAAAATATGCACATAAACTATAAAAAGCTCATCAAATTATATATAGAGTAGCTACGTAAAACGAAAATGAATCATTTTCAGATTCATACGGACGTAAACGTCAAAATTAACGAATAATTTGGCGCGAGCGAGTATTGAATAGTACGCTTTTCCCGGCGTATGATCAAGTATTTTCTGCTAGTAAACATGAACGTAGAAAACATTAATTGCATTTACTTTGGCTAACAATAGCTGAACGCGTAAGTGAAATGATTCAGCTAGAAATTCGCGACCATGTGATCTTCGATTGGTAATCCGGAAACTGTTTATTACAAGGTCGACTTTCTAAATTTAGCGAAGTATTGCATAAGATCTAAATTCCAAATATATTATTGGAAATTGCTGCTATGTTTAGTTTTCAGATATTGGTGGAATTGTGAATGGTGTTACACAAAAATAGTTGACTAAATACCAAGATTTCTTTTAAAACTTTTTTATTTATTAATGTAAATCGATTAATATTTTCTCTCTCTGTTTTGTACAGATGTGAGAGCTTGAAATATTTGATACTTATTGAGGTGCCAATTTCGTTACTAAATTATCAGAGCACTATTGTTGTTTGTCACTGAAAGATTATTCGTTGGGTTTTGCATTATTGAACTTAAGTTTTGAATAAACAAAATGCAATACATCCCAGGCTATATTACCACGCAAATGTAAGCTTTACGTATCAGTAATTATAATGCAGTTTATCTATGCGCATTTTTCCAACAAATATAGAACGAATAGAGTAGTGCGGTCAATGTAGCAGGATTTTGACCAAATAAAGCGTTTTCTTAAGGCAGTGATCTCGTCTAGACTCCTGGTATCTAATTAACTGACGTCGAACTGACAAGTTTTTTAGTTAGTGGCCTAAAACATCTGGTCAGAATTAGCATCCTCGGGTATTGTACGCGGATGTGAAAGCACATCATTGCCGTAACAATCTCTAAATCTAACAAAGCCACGTATTTATTCAATATTATCAACCAATCTCAGCACTCTCTGAGCTCGTAATACTTGTTGAAGCAGGGACCTTTAAGAAAGACTCAAAAATAAAAGTTTTTTCTATACTGGAGATTGTACATGATGCTTCAATGTAGGATTTTCAGCAGCATTGGATTGCGGGGGCCATCTGCAGTTTTTGTGAGAGGCCTAATCGGGCCGTTGTTTCACAAGGGTCTCTCTTGGGCTATGACCGGCTTTTGATGTTGGTGAACAAACTCTGCAGGGCCGCAGACTTGCACACTAATGTATATGGAGATGATGTAGTTATCTACCATTCGCCAGAAATGACAATTTAATCTAGTTGGTACAATGTACTCAGTAACTATTTGATTGGCTAATCTCGATCTGGAGAGATGTCACGATTAGAAGGCTACTAGTAACAGATGACAATATAGGGATAAGGTTGCATCACCCTATGCTACATCTCATTGGGGCGACTAACTACTAATTTTCATTTGATTATAAGAGCACAACTCAAGAGATTGAGAGGCCACAGGATCTACATACTTGATGAGGCTAAAAGGAAAGTTTGCACGCACTTAGGCAAGATTTGTAGCCCATACAGCATATTATGTATATATACAATGGCTTAACACCCCTTCTGGGGCTTCGCCGCTTCTTAAGCTTTCTAAATCCTCCTTTCTGGGGGTGGATCGGTCCCCATTCTGAATCTTCATAGCCTCTCGATTATTTCTTTCCACACTCTTCTATCCTTCGCCTTTTCCTGCCAGTTGTTTACGTTTACTCTTCTTAAAGCTTCTACTACCTCATCCCACCGTTTGGATCTTGGCCTGCCCCTTCTCCTCTTTCCGTTAGGTCTCCAATCCAATAATATCTTAGTTATGGTTTCTTCTTCTACCCTCCATATATGCCCAAACCATTTTATTCTCTGTTTTTTAATTTTCTCCGCAATATCCTCTCCATTAATTTCTTGCTGCAGTTCATCGTTTGTCCTTCTGCTAAATTTATTCTCTGCTATCTTAACTGGCCCCGTCATCGTTCTTAACATCTTCTTTTCCAGTATTCTTAGATCTTCCTCATCCTTCTTAGACATTGTCATCGTTTCTGCTGCATACATTATCACTGACTTAATTACAGTGTTATATATATTTATTTTTGTCTTTTTACTAAGATTCTTATTCTTTAACAAATTCTTGTTAGCATAAAAGGCCCTATTTGTTGCCATCATTTTTTCTTTTATTTTCAGATCTCTATTCCCATCATTTGATATCATGTTTCCCAATTATCCAAATTTATCAACATCTTCAAATTTGAAATTTCCCATTTTAATACCATCTTCTTTATGTTTTCTCCCAACCCTCATCAACGTAGTTTTATTCTCGTTGATTTTTAGTCCTACCTTTTCCCCTTCTCTGACTATTTCTTGTAATATGTTGCTCATTATCTCTCTCCTTTTCGCTATGACTACTATATCAAGACAGCATATTACATTCGTTAAAAATCACATAGAAAGGGCTATAGCGGTAATATTGACAAAAAAGTTACCGAGAACGGTGCTGCGGTTGCATCAGAAAAAATGATAAATAAATTAGTGAAAGGACCTGGAAATGTATGATCAAGTCTTTCGAAGAACAGAAATAGAATTAAAAAAAACAGAAGCAGAATTTAACACAGAGTGAAGACGAGGTGATTGAACTTGTGGAACGTGGAAGAATTAGTGCATAATGAGCTAGTATTCGCTTAAACGAAGCTCTATAAGACCTTCTCAAATTCTGAAGTCCTACTAACTTTCCGAAGAATAAAAAAAATCAAATTTGAAAGAAGCTTATAAGCAAACATTGTTCAAACCAAGTAGCCACTTCACCAAACAAAAATTACGTTATATTCAAATTATTACCCATTTATTTTTTATGCGATTATAAATATATAAATAAAGTGTTTCATTATTAAGTACTCAAATCATATTCTGAAAGAAAATTTCTAAGCTCCAAAAATTTGAATCCAGTGAAAACTTTTGAAAGATGTTGTTCCTCAAAATCAGAGAATTAAGCTTCTAAAACTCGTAGTTGTGTTTGTTATAAAACACTCCTTTAATAATTTTATTCAAAATGTGGAGTGTGAAGAATAGATCACGTCGGAAGAGAAACTCTCTAGTAAGGAGAGGTAAAATAAAACCACCTGCCCCTTGTGTCCTTTCGCCAGATGGAATTTCAGGAAAGCGGACTGGCAGAAATACTCACAGAAGTCGGAGATGACCATTTAACGGATTTCTTCAGAAATTTTTATACAGTGATCAAATCACTTTAGTTAATTTTAACGATTTTTGAAAATCCAAAAATTTCTATTGATGATCCAAATAACTCAATCATTGAGGTGTCATGTCGTATCCTGAGTATGGAAGAAAAATACCATTCGTACTTGAGTACTCAGGGGAGGTACCTCTATAACATAGTTGAGATCCATCAAGATGCGTGGCGGACAACCCTGGTTGAATTTGCCAAAATAAAGTATATCTAATTGGCAGTTAAGGGAAAAATGTATTTTCTAAGAAAATGTTGTTGCTGTCGAGGAGATTGTATCCAAACTAGAAACCTTTTAAAACTGGACTGCTCGTAACTTATTCTGCTAATTAGGAATACGAAGTACGAATGTTAGCGTAATTTCTACTCTATCGCAGGAAGTGAATACATATTTGTCTCTTAGTTCCTTTATAGTCTTAACCTAAACTTTCATATATCGAAGTATGTATGTCTCACTCGTAACCTGTGCAGATTAGCAATTGAATAGAACACAATAATAAACATTTCCTGAAATCTATGATCATTTTATTGCGGTTTCTAGTATAAGTGTTCTACATGTTATCACAAATAGTGCTGTTCGATGCTGATAAGTTGGAATCGGTGCTGCGAGCTCTCCGACAGCAACTGCCGGTGCAGATATTTTTATCATCTCTATTACACATTATGACTACTCCATTCATTTCCAGATTCTTATCGCATCGTACAATAAAACTGAGTACATTGCATTTCTAAAAATAAAATAACAATGCCCTCAACCGCTGTTAGAGAAGTGATAAAATTGTCGACCAGTGGTAGCTATTTTATTTGTTTAGCGTTTTTCCTTTAATGAAGGAACGTGTTTGTCGTTAAGTTATGTATATAGGAAAAATAACAAAAGATTTAATTACATCGCACGGACCATTGAAGACACATATGTAGATAGAGTAGATTTATCTCAGTAGTGTATTATCAGGCACATGGAAATACAGTTCCGGGAAGCTAGATTGTGTTTTACCAAAAACTGATTTTGCTGCGTTATTACATATGTATGTATGTATATCATGCTAGCAGCGATTACTGCATTGTGCTTATTTTGATTTTGAATTATACAATAATGTAATGATTTTTATGAATTAATTCTCTACCAATATTTGGATACCTGAGCTGAGGGTGCTGGAGATGCAACACTGCAATGCCATTTTTATATATCAATTAATTGGCACTACAACATGTTTCATAAAATTTTATTTGAAGTTCTTTTACTCTGTATGTACTTTGAAGATTTGTGATGATATTCGTGTTTTAATACGGCTCAAATGTGGCATATTCTAAACAGAGAGATAGTCAACAAAGTCTCTCAATATCAAGCAAGGTTAAAAGTAAGGTAAGGTACTTATGTACATGGGTAGTTGTGTAGATTTTTAGGGCATGGGGAACAAATCGAGTACAGACTTTCCGTTTGTTCAAATCTTCCGTGAAAATCTTGTGAATCATATTTTTGGTTATATTAGTTCCTCTCTAAAATTATAATTCAAACTTTTAGTGTTGCAAGTTTTTATTGCACCGACCCCGGCCTTCGTTTAGCAAGAAAATTGTTGCCTGAATTATTTTTGACTTTGTGAATCTTTTCGAAAATGTTCTCCAACACACCACATTAACACTAATATAATACACTGTGTTAGTGCAGTTCTATTAGTGAAGCGTTGAAAAAATGTTATACAACATTTTCGAGAAGATTCATCAAGAAGCCACAGTCCCAGTCCCAGAGTTTGTGACTTTGTAATTCTTCGTTTTGCTTCAATTAATATTTGGCAAAATAGTATAGTAAATAGTAGTCACAGCTGAACTTTAGGTCTGTGAATGGAACAGTTGCCATATAAATATTGCAAAGCCTTGTCTCAAATCTCTTTAATATAGTAGAGTCAACAATTTGCTCGTGGCCCTTTAAATGGAAGTGGTATCCAAGGAGAAAATTAGCTTTACATCTAACTATTCAATAGATTTACAATTGTTAAAGTTCCAAATACGGCTCGAAAAGCTTATGAGGAGAACAGATGTAATGTGACAGTCTTTTTCAAAATGCAGAATACCTTTGACTCAGTCTTTTGTAGAAAAACAGTTAGTTTTAATCTAAACTGAACAGATTTTTTTTCATGAGGAGTACTATTGTTTTCGGGCTGCGTTTTTCCGCGGAACCTGGTGTGCCACAGGACTCCGGGCGGAGTTCTTTTATTTTATATACCATAATGTGCTTCTGGCAGTTTATGCGCGAGGATTATAGAGGGGTGAAAATGATTTTCTTGTATGGGTCACCAGAGGGCCATTTAAAGTTTACGAGGACAAGTATCTTGTGACAAATGGTGTGATGTTCTCATTGATCAGTGCAGGGACCTATGTGGGCATAATATTTGACAAAAAGCTAAAATCATACCAGCAGATTTAATACTTTAAGGAGAGATTTCAATTCTAGGGAAGTTTTTTGCTCTTACTACACAGGAGAATTCACTTACACCTCAGGATTTCACACTTTATAAAGCAGCTTTAAGTCCATCTAACTCACTTCTTTGTACTAATGTCTTGAAGTCACATGTAAATATCCTTAAGATACTACAAAATCAAGTGTTACGAATGAATATAGGAGCACCCTGATTCTGCTGATCGAGAGTTTACACGACTATACATTGCAAATAGTGAAAATTTCAACAAAGAAGTCTACCACGCAATTGAGCGTTCCTATACTTAGTTATCTTCAACGGCCGAAGGATACCAAAAGCATAATAAACACAAAAAATGCCTATAAGCGCTCATGGTCTATTGTTGAAATCACCCTGCTAACGAGAGTACAATGAAACTACATCAACGACTGGCTTCGGATCACGTAATTTTACCTTTAACCTCGTTTCATCAGCGAAGCTTGACGTGCTCGATCTAATTTCACAGTAGGTCTTTCAGGCTCTTTACCTTCCATAATACCCTACTGGATGGGCTGTATCAAACCTGAGGCCCTCTAGTGGCTAAAGGTCGGGGAAAGTAACCAATTGATGACAACAAAAAAACATAGCATGAAAAGCTACAACTGAAAAGACGCTATAGGGTTTCAAGTATTAAGATTCGCAATAGTGATTTGATTGACTTTTTCCAGAGACTTGACTGTCTATAATGACAACTGCATACATACATATATTCGAAGAATGTATGATAACGATGAGAAAACTAGGTACGTACTAGTTTCTTCAATCTTTTTAGTTATCCCAATCGTTTAGACTTGCTTGCTTCAATTGATGTTTAAGATATATGCGTACGTAGTGGCTAATGACAAAAGAGGTATACAAAGTTTTTGCGCATGTGGTGGTCTAGATATGTTTACGTTAATTGCCCGCCTGTACATACTTAGACTAGGAAAATTTATCATTAATATTGATTGACACGATATTGCATATAGATTATATCAAAACAACATCGACTGTATAACCAGAGGCTTATTCTTTATTTTCTAACGTACTATTAACTGTGATTTTATTTGAGCTATGCGGATATAATTTATATCCGTAGCACAAAATTTTGCCGACAAAGCAAATTATAGACAGACTTTTTATTTGGGTACAGATAAGACTATTGTATACATTAAAGTAATTTCTGTCATTTAAAACTTATAACATTGTTTACGAAATAATACCAAGGTGCCCCCCCGTACGCACCGAGTTTTATGAATGGTAGGTTTATATTGACTATTTTAGAACATACAGTAGTATGCATAAGTTATCGATCACTCACATATTACGCAAATACAAGTTTGGGGCAACTCTATTCGGAGGAAATGGTTACAATAAAATCATTTCTATACTCTAGAACATTGAAAATAACGGGATTGGTATCACCTGTTGTTTTTTCAGCAATTACCGCTGCACTATTTTTAATTAAACAAAAAAAATCGTTAAATTAACGGTCACAATCATTTACCGACATTTGGATGAGCTGTTAACGAATTTCACCCCCACAAGCGCCGGTTAATTTTTGCCGAATCCCCGTATTTTGCATTTACTATTTTTGGCCATTTTTTTAGTACATTTATCATTGTATTGCAGTTATCACTTAAAAAAGCAATTATCACTAAACAATTTTTAATTAAACCAAAAAATCGTTAAATTAACGGTCACAGACATTTACCGAAGTTTGGATGATCTGTTAACGGGTTTCGCCCCAATTGACACCGGTTAATTTTCGCCGAATCCCCGTACTTTGCATTTCCTATTTTTGACAATTCTTTTTAGTGTATCGGTCATTATATTACAGATATAACATAACACAACAACTTTTCAACAAAATAGCCTCAATATGTGTTACACAACTAATAACACAATAAAAAATCTTTTAATCAATCCCAAAAACAAAGTAAAAATGAGACTAAAGTCTGATATTTACAAAATTGTATGCAAGAATTGCATCAAGTTTATGTTGATCAAACTGAACCAGATATAAAGAGTATGTAGCCCTTTTTCCGTTTATAAGAGTTGAATCTTCCGTAACTAGCGCAACATTTTATTAGGAACGGACACCATACCAAGAAATTAGTAATCCGGTAGGTAACTCAAATCCCCACAAATTTTAATTAATGCGAGACACGGGTTTCGCTGATGCATAGGTCGTCATTCTCAACCGTTTACCAAATGAGTAAAAACTTTTACAAAACTAATACAACAGGATAAACGGAAAAAATTTAAGGCGCGTAAACGGTAAATAGGTGATCGATAATTTATGCACAGTAATGTACATACATATGTAGGTGTAGGCTTTTATTTTGTTTTTAATATATTACATATACCTACATATGCACATACAGTCTGTTGGTAAGTCATTCTCGGAATTTTATTACAAATCCTCGTCAGGGCTTCTTACACTTGTGCAATTTGTTATAAAACGTTTCTTTCATAGGGTTTCAGTTTCGAGACGAGAAAATATTCATGGCTAATGCGGAGGATGTTGTAGCAGACAGATTTCCTGTTTTGCGAAACAAGACAGTCGGGTGGCGCATTATTGTGCAACATTCTCTTCCTGTTCCAGGACCTCCCGATAATATTCTCCACTGATGTCCAATTTAGAGAGCTCGACTCCCACGTAGCAATTTTGGCGTTTTGTTTGAGACTTGAACTTGAAGCGACAAGTCTCATCATCAGTTCCAATTGATTTTACAAATGTACTAGTCCATCTGGTAGTTTTGATAAGATCCTTGCGATGTTCAAGACAAACAAGTTTTTGGCATACCTTTGGTCGCACTTAATTCTCCCACTATTAATCTCATAGTCAAATCCACATCGTATTTGATAACCTCAACCAACCCCTCGCAATTTTTGTTTGCTGGACGACCTGGCCTTGGGTTGTCTTGCAAAGTATCTCGACCATGCTGAAATCGTTCATTTATACAAATTTCCAATAACGGAACTTATTTCAGATATCTTTCCTAATTTTCATACAAGGTGTCCAGCTTTAACCCGCAGCTGTCGTTGATGGATTATGCGTCATTGTTTTTGCAGCATTATTTAATTTTCCTAAATAGTACTAGCATAACTGAATACTATATAAAAAGAAACACGGTTGAGTCCTTTAAACAATCTAGTTTGGTGCAATTTTCAGTAAAAGTGGAACGTTAAAATGTTCCAGATGTAGCAAATTTGATTTATATGATCCTAATGAAATAAAAGCTTGTATCTATGTATGTATGACTTAGAACTCATGTGATCGATGTGCGGTGTTGCAACTAATGCAAAAGTATCCGAAATAAGAATCACTTTATATTAACATACAATAATTGAAATTCACCATCTAGCAAGCCATGAAATTATTTCTTGAAAAACATTTAAAAATGTTTACAATAAATAATAAAGTTTTTCTGATCGAATCATACTTTAGAAATGGTGTAAACAGTGGCTGAAATCCGTGAAACTAGGCCTGTCTTCCGAAAATCAGGTGCTGGTACACCATTAAAGCGGACAAGTGACAATATAGCAGACTAACGGACTCCTACGGACCAACTTAAGTTTAAAAAAGAAAAATGTCATTGCCTTCTTGAGGGTAGAAATATATGATCACAATGTGCATTCATTACATGTACTATACCCTATCAGGCGAGTGGTTCAACAACTTGATGTAGTCTGAAATCTAATTTAATTAATACGTAAGTGTTATTTCATATTGTCTCTAGATAATTCTCATATTGATGTACATACTAATAATTATTAACTAACGTGGATAAAATTATTAACTAGTTAGTCTCTTGAAGTTAATGTTGAATCACTCATTTACTTTCTGAATTTACATAGTAATTTAATTTACAAGGTGCAAAAATGCTTTTTGTTTGCTAAAAATATCATACAGTAGAACAAACATGTTTTGTTATTTATACTTGTATGTTTTATCACAGTTTCATTTATAGCATGTGCAGAGTTGTTTCTCCTAAATTAGCAATCGCTAATTTTTTCATCCGGTAACAACTTAAAGAACTGGCTACAGACCGTTTGCCAAATGTAAATTAATCATTATCATAAATTTAAATACAAGACACAAAAGCACATCACAGTTGTGCGGTTTGTTATGTACGGAATAGCTATTCTATCTCTATAAAGCAATGAATTGGACAAAAGACAACAAGCACGCCACCACAATATATATATATCGCTTGATGTGAAGTTAATTCTTTTTCTTCGCCTGACAACTTTATCAGGTTAAATTTAAGACGTCCGGTGTGTAAATTTAAATTCCTCACTCCGAAATGTGCTAATAAAAACGCCAAATAAAAAGGCGAATTTGATCGGTTTAAAGCTACGGCGAACTGTTGAGCCGGAGCCGTTCAACATGCGACGTTTACAGCTAAAGGTTTAAGAGGAAAAACTCGAACCAGTTTTAAGATGTTGTATAGAGGTAGGTAAAGGCAAGCCTATCGCCATCACGTACAACATACAATAACAAGAAAAAACGACAACTACTCTCTTGGAGACCCTGCATACAATTATATTGAAGGATAATCAATTGCTTACAAAAGCACAGCGCAAACAATGATACCTCTTTTCTTCAGCGTTCTCGTATAATTGAATTATCTCGGGTGTCAAAGATGTATAACGACACGAGTCGAGAAGATGACAATTAACCGGCTTCTTGCGAGTCCTGCTCCTGATCGTTGCGTTTTACTTAAAACAGCGGCGTGCAGTGTCAAAACTTTAACCTACTGTGGCGTAGGGTGACATAGACTGAAATGTAGTGGAAGAACATTTCCAATGTAGTGGATGGTTTAAATTTAGCAAAAAAAACGTCAGTTAAAAGTTAAATTTAAGCATTAATTGTGAAGTAGTAAATGTCTGCACATCTATCATGTTTTCAGCAACAGCCCGCGAGATCAAAATTGTCGCCTTATGTTTTATATAAAACTGCAAATTTGTACGAGTTGTGGATAGAAGTACCAAGTTTTTTTGAAACTGGTATCATGCTACATCAAACCCGATTTTAAAGAACATAGTTCTTGCTGAGTAACTATTTGAGGTAGAGTAAAATTAGACGAAGAGCCTAGAATTAAAAAGTTTTTGATGTATGTAAGTAAGACCAACCCCCATTAATTGAGAGTTGTTAGTATGGAAATTAATATGAATGAAACAACAAACCTACATTAGAGCAACTGAGAGAAACAGCTGGATCTGCCAGTTGCTACAGTGTCTTTACTTAATTCTGGAAACATAAAGATTATCAACATATGATGCTCGATGATGAGACACAGAATGCTTCGAACTGTTCGGAATAATTTCCAAACAGAATGATCATAAAAGTCGCGTTTGCATCAGAACCAACCAATGCATTGAAGACGCCGACTAGAATTAAGGTATTCAGCAATATTTCAATTTTCTAAGAAAAAAGAAAAAGTATCATTATCAGAGGATTATTATTTCGGTGTTAAAAAGTTCTATGCCATATACAGTTTCCATTTGCCATGCTTGATAGAGTTTATTCAATAAGAACGGATACCTTGTTAACAACTTTCAATTGATTTTGGAAACTCTATAGCAATTCTGGTATAAATAATCTGCTATACTCCAACAAAAAAATACTACCTCTGCGTTTTAGAGAGGACCTTTATTGTGTTTCCTACTTCTTCAATAAGGAAAAACTGGCCAATCTCTTCTTTGCGAGTTTTGTACATAGTTGAATAATTTGTAATTAATATCCCCAATTTCGCCTATTGCATTTCTTGCATATGACGGAATTCAAAACATTAATCCTATATAGGTGCTTCTTGCATCTAGAATGTCCAATTCTTATTCTATTGAACAAGGCTATAAATTTCCTGGAAGGTGGTTTCAGTGATACATTATTTTGTACTCGAAAGTAGTTAGCTCATTTAGGATTCGCAGACAATTCCCATCAAGATTGCCACTCAACAAAGATTTCTTTCTTAATTTGCTGAAGTAAGTTCTTATGGAGCTTTTGGAGTGAGGGTGGAAACCGTCCACCAAACCTAGCCAGTTCATCCATTTTTCTCATTCCTAGAATGCCCTTGTAACTTAAGGTCCAGATGAAAATAACATAACAGCCTTTCATTTTATTTCTCATATACACTCTTTGACTTCCCATGTCTTGAGTTGTTTTATGCGAGTCCAGGGCGGCCAAACCACTCTTTGAGTCCGTAACGACGAGAGTGTTCGAGATATGACTGGATGAAATTTCTCTTAGTACAACTAAAATGGCTACCAACTCAGCCGTCAAAAAAGATGCGTGTTTCCTACCTGATTTTTATATGTTAAGGCCACAAGTTTGAGAAATATCTTCATAACTATTTCTTCTATTTTTATGTTAAAATATCAGTAGGTACCAAACTAGTTCATCGGTGGCATTATACAACAGCAGTTAGATCTGGAGAAAACAATTGCATTTCTGTATAAAAGTAGAATTGAGGTAATTTACGGGATTGGGCTAGTAATTTCCTCTGCACTGAACCTAGTTGCAGTAAACAACTTCGATTATGAAATTTTTTCGTATTACTTGGATGCAGAGTGTTCATAACTAATGCCTTTAGATTCGAACAACGCTTCTATAAGATCACATTGTGACCTTCGATTAGTACCAGTTAAGAAATTGCTGCAGTTGCTGTTTCCAAGTTTATTTTAACCGAATTGAACTCCACGATTATTTTTTGGCAAAACCAGAGAAAACATTAGCAAATAAACTATGTTTTGCTTATAATACTTGGCATAGTTAACTAAAACGGTATTATTGGTTGAGTGGTAAGTGGTTAAAAGCGTGAATAAATCATGCATAATGGTATCCTATTTTGAAATCTTATTCTGAGTGCAAATCTCAGTTTGGAAAATTAAAAAAGCAATGAACATTGTTTGTTTGGTGTCTCAAGGGATCTCTGGTTATCCTATTATATCATTATATTATTTGCCGGCTCTTGTGTTGCTGACTTTCCAGTGCAAAGTATTCGTTAGGGACCACGATAAACAGACGTTTTCAAGCGTATGGCATCGAAGAAGTCGTAGAAAAAAAATTCACACAATATTTCATTGTCGTTGTTGTTTTGTTAATTCATTGAGTCACCACTTCTTTGATTCTTAAAGTTTTCGTAAATTAAACGACTTAGCTAGATAACGATTTGCAGTATTTTTTGTTATTCGACTTCTCTTTTAGCAAATTTAAAGATTTGTTATGTAAGGAAGTAAGTTCTCTGCTAATCCTTTGCTTGAGATAGTGTTGAAGCTATTTTTTTGGTGTTACTACATACACCAGAAGAAATACTTGACGAGCACAAGCCTACATATATCGAATGTATTGCCATACGCCCATTTGCAATTTTGTCTCGTAGAAAAAATAAAGAAATTGTTGGTTGTTGTTTTGCAAAAACCACATATTTTTATCATCACAATCTTATAAAACAAATATGATACAACAAAAACCTTTCTTATTTTATGTTATGGTATTATTTAACGCACCTCTTAAATCACTAATAAGTCTGAATGCTTTTTGACACTAACTGATTGATACCAACTATTGCTAATTTATTTCCCTTGATTCAGATGTGACATTTGTGCGTTCAATGCGTGGCAATGTACCGTAAATTCGCTGTCAGTTGGCTTCGCGTTTCATAATGTTTTAGTAATGATGTGACGTTACAATTTGAAATATTAATAACGTTCTTCTATTCCACTACTGGGCCATTTACGTCAAACGGAACGGAAACTATTCGGAATTACGGCTGAAATATTTTATAAGTTTTTCTTAAAAAATGCTTTTCTATTTAAGGGCGTTAAATTAATTTGATGCCCATTTAATTTTATCAACAACTTAAATTTGTTTATCATTACCTTCATAGAATTCACGAATGCAAGAAAGATGCACACGCATACATGTATGTAGTTGTTGGAACTGATAATTCAGAAAGTTCCGTTTTCGTATAAATCTGTTTATAATTTCTCCTAAAGCGAGTTAATACGAATGTTATACGAAAACCCTAATGTCTTGTAAGTAGTATAAGATGGCTTAGATATGTTGCAATGTCTGCCAAGTACGAACTACTGTTTATTTTGAGAAAATCTAGGTTAATCGCATTTTAATGCTAGCCTATTAATCTGAGAACAAAACAAACATTCTATTGTACGTACATACCATTTCATCAGGTTAGTTCAATAAACGTAAAAAATTTAACATGCAGATCTTATAAATTCTAATATATCTACGCCACTGCTAGGGAAGCAAGATATCTACAGTCCCTTTTTTCGCATTTCGCACAGCTCTCTTAAGGAACTCCTTGTTACATTCTTAGACGGTGTTTCAATAGAAAGGTGTCTTGCCTTCTATCGTCATCTTAGTGTCGCATTCGTTGATAAGGTGTTAGTTGGCGTTCGTAAAGTATGCGAAACGTCCAGTATAACTTATATTTAATTAGGCGCTGACCTGTAAGCGAATCGCCAGTCGTGCGACATATATCACCTATGTTGGCAAGAGAACAATGAAACTCGCAAGTCGACTGTCCGTTTTAAAAATACATTCGAGAGGTGGATTACGTGTAAGTGAGAATAATTTGTTAACGAATTTTTATCATTCCTTTTTCGTTTAAGTATGAACTCGTACTTCACATATTACAGGACTTCCGGGAGGTATACCATAAATTCTTTTAATCTATTACACAGTAATAAATCAAGTTTTCTGGAATGTTGGTAGACAATATTTATTTTTGTCATGTATTTGCTTTCGATGTCAACATCATTTTTTACCTAGTGGAATAGGGAAAATGAAAGTGACGCTTCAGCGAATTCTCAGATCAGATGCTACGGTTCTATCAGGTATATATTTTTTGCAATAAATGTGCTAGTATGGATGGATAATCATCATAGGAACTACCTATTGTCCATTTATATACTGAGGCTAATTCGGGCAAGAGCAACGTATTTTTATTTGGTTTATTTGTATTAGTGAAAGCCAATAAATGCTTTTTAGAATGGTTTAGAGAGAAATGTAAGAGCTAAAGGGGATATAAATCTCCATTGATCCACGATTCTTAAGTATTCTAATGTAGCATATCCTATCATGCTAGGTATAGCCTCTTCGTAGAGAAAAGATTCTACAGGAAATTGTAGAGTTCGTGGTTTTTCTCCTTTATCAAATGAAAATTTCTGGAAGTGTATCATGCATCAAGCGTTGAGCGGAGCGTTTGCGTTTGCGAAGTCGACACTTTCTTCTACTTTAGAGCTCCGTGATAAACCTTTGTCAGCCCTAAAGTCTGCAAATCCTCTAGTGGGCGAAGCTATGGTAAGTTTGGAGGATAATCATTTGTAAGCCCAAAATATATTTGTTGTTAGTAAAACCTAGCTCTCTAAAACTAGGTTTAGGATGATTGTACAAGCAGATTTTTTTACCAAACTCCCAACTTACTAACACTAAATATCACATACTTCTCCAATCTTTCCAACTCTTTTCGAGAACTCTCTCACAACGTGCGATTATTTTGTGGATCGTGAAAAAATTTTACTTACACCCGTTTTCAGTAATTATAATGCCTTAACGAAGGAGGACATTTATCAAATAGTAGCACAATGGTTTACCAAAATATTATATTATCATCAACATGATGTTGTAATATAGCATACTCCACTGTAATATAACTCTAATTGTCCAACAATTCGCTTCTCATATTTCGCACAAACTGTCAGAACGCATCTCTTGGAGAAATTGTGCACCTGACGAGAAGTTTATCGGCAAATTTTGCTTGTGCTTATATTTGGTATTATTAAGGTACTCCTGCTACGCCTCTTTTCAGTTCAGATTGGTCAAACGAGAATAAATTTCGTAATCTAAAATAACAATTATAGTAGTTCACGTTCAGTGTAATTGGGGAGTTATGTCTCTTGTGATATTTTAGATCGTTTCTTCTTAATTCTAAGGATATCGTGCCATTTAAAGTCTTCTATCGTCGATCCAGTTTTCTAACAGACATCCCAGCATTTCCTGCTCACAATCTACAATTGCGCAATAAATCGAGCGAGATAGTAGCATTGTTAAAAATTTGAAATATTTCAGAATTGGGTACCCTCACAGCTAGGTTGTTGTTACTTTTTTGGTGTTGTGGATATGTTCTACAAAATACGAACATGTTCTGCCCAATACGAATCATCAACTTACGGTAAATAATGTAAAGAAATTTTTGTTATAAAGGATAGTTTAAGGCCGTTTGATTTTTATGTTAATCTCTACCCATTGAATTTTGTGCCAAAACATTTAGTATATATTATACGTACGTTAGTAGAAAATAGTGTGATAGAAAATGGTGTGATGCACGATTTAGTCGTGTCGTAAGTAGATCCTGCATATCAAAGAAACTTTTTATTAATCAGTTTTGTTGGCAGCTCCCAGTACTTCCGAAGAATTATAGATGACAACATTTTGAGTGCAAAAAACCGTGAGAAAGACTTCTAAAGTGCTAGCACCTACACGGAGTTTGCTCTAGATTGTGGGGTTTTGAGAACCGATTGATTCTCCCGAAGTGTCCCTTGTAACTGCTAACTTTTTTGCTTTAGAAGGATGTGTGATTTTATTGCCGTCATCGGTTTCTTTATATTACTCCTTCTAGTTCGTACTTGTTTTTAGTAGCTCTTAAATACGTTGAGATGCGCGAAGAACATACTGCAATAGTAAAAGTAATAAAAGGCGTAAGTATTACAAGAGCACTGGTTTCAGTGAAGATGCCTAGTAGACAGGACCCCGGTCCGCTTCTAGTACTTAACCTCTTTTTATTGTTTTTGCTACAGTAGAATAATTCCTGCAATTATTCCATCAGCGCCGATTAAAGGTAGAGACACCAGCATTTCCAGATAATTTATGAAATCAGTTAGAATATTAACGAGGATACAGCATGTTGTATGTAGTAATAACCTATTATAATGTCACTTCTTTGTGATATTGAAATATATGTATGTAGTACATACATATTTATATACAATTGGAAATTTTGTTAACAAATGACAAAAAAGTTAAATGAATGGTCAGTATTTACTACTAGAGTCTAAGCTACTATATAAACTCTTAAAGTATGTTTATACTGCGATACATAACACTCATGAAATAAACGAGACTGATTTGACCGAGTTTACAGTTTTGCGGCCTTTACATACTAGAACTGACCATTTACCTCCTCTTATGGTTGAAACGCCAGTATTAGCACTGTTTTACGAATATATGAATAGGTCAGTTTCCATCATGAATTTAATGACGTGAAGATGCTTAAACCCCAATCCATATATAGGTTTATAATTAATATGTTTGTGCAGCGTAAAAATCAATGTACCTATGTATATATATGAATGTAATGTAGTAAACCAATAAATCTGTGATTTATTAAAAGACTTTTGACCCTTTAAATAGTATATTGAACCTGTGTGTATTATTCGCGGAATAGCAATAAATGTCCTTGTGTTAATATAGTTCATTTTCCTGGTATCCCTTTTAATCTTTAATATTTCACTGTAATAGTATATCAAACAGTCTGGCTTGTTCTGTAAGATATATGGGTTGCTTTTGAATGCAGATCATATTATAACTGTCGTAGTTATCTAGCGGTTTCAGTTCGTAGATTTATTGTCGTTCTTTGACCTACTAGATGCCTTGAGGTATATAATAGATTGCGAAAGAAGAGTGCCTTTAGAAAGGTAGGCATAAATCTACATATATATTGCAAGCGTAACGTCAACATGCGTATGACTTCTAGGTATATGAAAATTCTTACAGTGCATTGAATAAGTTATGTTTACTCATTATTAGCAATTTCAGAATGACTGTTTAGTACACAATCTGATAAACTATTTCAATCAAACAGTACTGAAGTTTAATTAACTTGTTTCCTTCCATAGCGAGTCGATTTTGTGAGACAAAACATAAGAACAAGATACGTACTATGATCAAGAAAGTTATGACATAATCATCTAATCACGTGATTAATTGATCATGTAGAGTGCGTAGATAATTAAATACGACATAGATATTTCAACGAATCTCTTCCAATTGGTGGTACAAGCAAGAATTGAGCATAGCCAATTAAACTGCATTTGTATACATCTCTTTAATTTACCCAAGAGCATTTCTCGCAGCACCATTTACCATGTTAATTAAAGATATGCCATTAAGAGCACTAGTTTATTAACTAAGTTTGATCAAATTCTGTTAACTCATCATGCTCTTCCACCCTCTAAGTTAGCTAAATAACAACAATAGTCCGTTTTGAGCTATAGAGAAATATTGGTCTTCTTTTAATCTGTAGTGAGTGTGACTACGGTGGCTTCAAAGCTGTATTTGTTAGTTATTTCGTAATAATTAATGGTACTTGACCGGACAACCGATGATGGACCATCGAGCCTGTACATTCAACACATTAATACCCCAACAATGCAAAAAGTTGTGGTTATGTATTGCTATCGCATAGAAAAGGTTCGTTACAAAACAACATTTTCCATCACAACCCCTGTTCACACCTTTGCCGAAGAATTTTGGAGCAGTGTCAGAAAACAAAAAAAGGAAAAATGTTTCAATAATCGCTGATGATAACTCTAGGAATTCACTTTGCAGGATGCGCAAAACAGGAACTAAAACAACGTACAGTATAGCTCCATAAACTCGGACATACGATACCATTGACACTCCAGAAACCGGAACGGCAAATTCTGCCGGATACTTGACTCTAACACTCGGACGCAATAGCTCAGCTACACGTAAATCCCCACCAACAGTGCCTAGTACGTACATATATAGTTTATAGTGCTTTGGTTTCTCCAACCGCGAATTATCCAAAAGCAGAATGTTTATACGAAAAACTAATCAGAAGAAATGATTTTCTGGCAAGTAATGTTAGACTAGAAAAGTCATTATAGAGATGAGCCTGTCTGAAGACCAAATGTATATTGCAGACAAAACTGCTATTTTTGGAGGGTGCTACCTGGAAATACTGGGGTTCATGATAATAATTAAACTAATGAAAAATCAGCAGAAGCAAAATTTTCTAAAGATCGAGCAACATTTATGCCATGCTTAAATCCAAGATTATTAAAAACGCCGATCTACCTGGTGCTTATAAAGCAGCCACCAAGGATGTACGGCAACAGATTTGTTTGATTTAAAGCTTGCTTTATTCCATCTGTTAAAAGTCAGTTAAGAAATATGAATAAAGAACAAAAATGTTTACTACTTCTTGATAATGCACCGTCACATTCACCTGCAAACGAGATAAATACTGATCACAATTTTCGTGTGATGTTACTCCCTCTGAATTATACGACTGTGTCTCAGCCGGTGGATCAGAATCTTATAGAAAACATTAAAGCAAAGTATAGAACGTTACTACTACAGTATGTTGTACATTCCCCCGAAAATAAGGATTATTAATTACAGTTTGAAAGATGCAGTTACAAATTTAAATAAGGGATGGCAAAACAGTACAGTACAAGTACGACCAATATAAGAAAAAATGGTCGCAATTATTGCCGTTATATGAAGAATGGGCTCCAGAAGATGAAATTCCACTTAGCAAAAACAAGTTACAAATTAAAATGATTTAATCAGAATTAAAGAAGATTTACAGAGAACTAGAGAAGCATGTCAATTAACTGACAACGAAATATGGGCAACAGGAGAAAATGAAATAAATTTGTTAAAATTCATTGAAGAGGAAAAAGAAAATCAAGAGAATAAAGAAGCATATCTTTTAAAGAAAATTTTCGTTTTGCATTCAGTGGGCGCAAGAAGACAACATGGTAGTACTACTAGGAAATTTAGCGAGCAAAATTATAATTCCACAGGGAAGTTCAACAGTAACGAGATGGCTTGATTGGCTTTTTTGAAGATTAATCATTGTGGCGTCGATTTAGAACTTTGAACCTAGAAGGTCTAAACCTTAGAGCACTCTCTTACCGGACGAGCAGTTCAGATTGTAGGACACATCAGCTCAAATTCTCAACTCTAATACCTCACGGCGAAGGTTCGAATTGTAGTAAGTTTTAGACGTTTCTTGGGTGGATTTATTTAGTAGGGATTGAGGCTTCGTGTCAAAAAAGTTCAGTTTTCCCTGTCCGACAAAACATTATCTAAAAATGTTTGGTGTATTTTCCAATCGAATTTCAGCTGGTGTGATGCCAGGTTAACTATTGTGGTTATTTCCGTGTAGTAATTCTAATTGTCTTCAGATTCTAAAGATCCATATGAAGATATGTATACTAGTGGTATCGTAAGTGGCAGTTAGTGTTGATTCGGACAAATATGTCGTTTGTAGATTCTGGAGGCTGTGGTTGCCATGGAATTTTAAACTCCAATGCCAGATTCACTCATTCATTCATTGATGGTATACTTAAGCTTTATCTACATTTAGGGGTCAGTTTGGTTTTGGCTTTCCTGGAAAAGTTACCTGTGTATTCAACCTATCTTAACTATTAGTAATTCGTAGTGAGTATATACAGTATGTTTACGGACCACCCTAGTCACCTAAGAAAGAGACAGACAACGCTGTGAGGATCTACAGGCCTATGTATTGTGTATCTGTCTCTTCCTTAGTTGACTGCGGTCGCCATAAACATACGGTATATAGATATGG
>SMLS01060922.1:0-27397 GCA_004785975.1 Popillia japonica
AAGAAATTTTTTATTCTATAATTAAGTGTAGCATTTGCCGCAACTACGTGAAAAAACTTGCGAAAGGTTCCTCTTAATGAATTAATTTGCATAAGTCTGGAGAAAGATTTGCGGACGCTAGACTATAGTAATTGAACTTGTTTTCTTAAGCGGCGCGACTTCTGAAACAAATACAAGAAGTATAATTGGCCTCGTTCCCATAACGGCAATGATTGTAGTAGTAATTTCTACGCAAGAACTAATCGTCCAACATTGTTGAAAAAACTAATAAAATCCATTTGCTGTACGATTGATAGATCAAGATAGATAAATAAAGTAAAATACATTTTAATCATATAAGTATAGATACATTTTACACTGTAAAAATTGAAGTAGGCATGTTTCTTTTTGATTTATTTTATTCTATTGATTATCTTGCTTACTGTAGTTAGGTTGATTACTTAAAAAAGGAGTTCTGGTCGCAAATTTGTGTGTATGGACTATCTGTTTCACATACATATGTATAATTTATATCCTCATGTTTGAGGCTGCACCAAAGTTAATTCCTTTTCATTATAACTAGTACTTGCTAAATTTGGTCCTACTGACACGAATAATACTTTTTCAGAAGATTTGATTGATTTTATCTATGTCACGTAACGTTATTACATATAACACTTGCATAGCTACATTTATAATAAATGTTCTTACTCAGATTTAGCAATGAATCACATCTATATACAGATTTGATAAATCACCAGCTTTTCCGACGTTATCATTGTGCTATGTAATTTTTACGATATATATTATCAAGCTAAGTCAACAATAAAAAGTACCTAAAATATATGAACTAAGCTCACGCTTCTCTAACCGAAAAAGATCATCGTTAGCGATAATGAAAGCAGTAAATACATACGTAGAGCGTACTACGTACATAACAAAAGGAACGCGGCTTTTTGGTAATTTGAGCTCTTGTTTCGTTGCCCACACTCTCACGATAGTCATATTTTAGAAGTACACCCGACGACTTCATAATGTGTTTACCACGTAACTCCATGATATAATCAATATATCTTGCCTTGTTTCTTTTAAATAAAAAATGCAAATTTAACAAAAGATAAATAACACATGTTGTACAGTGTTGTACATACTACAATTGGCCCAATAATAATTTTCCTATATAAACGCAGATACATCAAATGCCAAATTATATAATATGTATTGTATTATGTTTATACTATTTTATAGTAGTGAAGTTGTAATTGTTTACATTATATATTATTTCTAGCAAGATTGATTAGTTGGTTGGAAAACCAACAGATTTCTACCGGAATATAGTACCTATGCATAACGTTAGAAAAGAATCATATTAGCGAATTGTACACAGCCAAAAGCATTTTGAACCGGTTGTTTTTGATGGGAATAGGTACTGGAAATTATGTTATAAAGTAGAATGTTTCCAGCCGTAACACCGAGAGACAGCTGTACATATACATATTGTTGGGACAGTTTATAAAAGTGGAACCAGATTGACGTTTACATATGCGATTCACGACGCAATAATAATAACTTCTTAAGGCGACTTTTAGTGACTGTCATGTGAGTGTAGAGAAGTTCACACACTCTCGCATGTTATTGGTATGCAAAATGTCACTTTAACATATACCGAGTGCGCGCGTTCGATCTGTTGATAGGATATTCAATGTGTTAGAGCAGGCATCGGATTTTAATATGTTAGATAAACAGATACAATGAACGCATTCGTCCACGCGAGCAGTACCGATATACGTGTCCTGCGTTAACTAAGGGGCGTCTCTTCGCAGTTCTTTTTCATCTTACACTAAACGTATCAGCAGGTCGTGCGCGCGGGCCCGGTATGTATGTATACATATATGACGCGTTATAGACGAATGGAGACTATAAATAGATGAAATTGAACTATTTCAGTTTATATATTTAATGCGTACAAATATTCACTGGATCTCTTGGTGCCGAAGTAGAACACTAATTCACTATCACCCACAGGACACTAAACACTTGGATAATTGCCGGTGCGTTCTTTTTGAATTTGGTTTTCTGTAGTTTTCCAAATTCCACGGCAAATGCAAAGTTAACATCTTAAGTCGGTCTAGAGCCGCAGGCGTAATAATAACTCATGGCGAGCCGATGCCCCGTGTAATTGGCGCAAGCTGTTGGGAGATGCCAAGGCATGGATTATTATTATTATTATATTTTGCTCTCGTCAAAGTATCTTCCTTTCTGCTTGATGATGGCGTTACAAACGCGAAGCATGTGGTGGATTAATTTTTCAAGGTAGTGTTTTTCGACGTTGTCTCATCCATTTTGTAAGGCAGTCCAAAGGTAGGCTCATAGGTAAAGTTTTACTTACCTTACGGTTCAAATAATCCCATAGTAACTCAATCGGGTTACAGTTCAGACTTTGAGGTGGTCAGGCCTTTAATGCCAGAATTCCTATTTCTGATTGTCGTTCAAAGTAGTTCTTCACTATCTTGGAGGTGTTTTTGGGGTCGTTGTCCTGTTGGTAAACGAACCCTTCGCCTATAATATCAAGTACTGTTGGTGTTCCGTGTTCCTGCAGTATATTCAGATACACATCTTTTGACATTTTATCAGTAATTTGGACAACCGAACAGGCCCTAAAACACTCCCAGACAATAACATTACTTCCACCGTGTTTTGCTGTTTTCACAACAAGTTCATCCAACAGCCTTCCTCCCACACGACGGCGAACAAATGTGCGACGTTTATTATTAAAAATATCGAACTTCGACTGGTCGGTCCCTAAAACTTGTTTCCATTGTTCAATTGTCTAGTTTTTATGGGTCTGTGTCCTAGAAAGTTTTTTCGCTTATGATGGGCGGAGAGGCGTGGTTTCTTTACGACTACGCGACCTTTCAACCCAGCTTCTGCTAAATGTCGTTAACAGTTGATACGCCAATTCTTTTCCGATGATAAACATTAAAATCTGCGGCGTCTTCAGGAGCTGTAAGTCGTCGATTTCGCAAACACAGCACTCTAATATACGTGTCTTCACTGCTTGCAGTTGCTCTTGGCCATCCACTGCGTCTAGGATCTGTAAGTTAACCAGTTTCTTCAATTCTTTTGTTTGTCGCGCGCAATATTCCGAAACTTTCAATCGTCGTGCAATCTCTCTTTTGGAAAGATTCATTTCATGTAAAGCTATGATTCGGGGTCTCTCCCACAGGGTTAACTGCTTTCGTTTCGCCATTTGACAAAAAAAACTTAAAGCAGAATTTAATATCAACACTTTTTTACAGTACCACGTTCTCAAACTAATCAACCGAAATGAATAAGTACAAAACCAAATATTTAAATGTAAATGGGGGAATATTTCCTAATTATACAGATAATAATCGTCATTTAACACGGATTATAAATTAACCAATATCTACTTCAGATTAAGGGATTACGGACCCCCAACTGTGTATGACGTCATTGTATTTCTAAGAAACTCAATTCTTTCTAAACTAATCTGCAAATATTTTTGTTCTTATACAAAATTACGTATTTATGTCTGAAATTATTGGTTTTAATATTATAAAACATTCGTGTAATGCGCTTGTCTATTCATATTTATTGAAAATTCACAGTTTTGCTAGTGTGATTAAACTTAAGGACGGTAGTGTATATACATATTCACATGTGTGTAAAAAGTATTAAACCAAATGGGATTATGTCGATTGTTTGACATTTGTCTTTGAGATTTGATGGGATTAAATCATAGATAAATATCCATGTTTTGATGTGTGTTTTATGACTGGTGTTTGTCGTCTCAGACAAACACCAGCCATCTTGATTTTTTTTAATGGCAACCTATGTTGAATTTAGTGTAATTTGACAGGTAACTTATTTAGAAACACAATACGGCATATCATGAGCTTATTTATTTCAAAATATCAAATAAAATAAAAGAAATACATAAGGTGGATCTCAAATCCAAACGTCAAATCCTTCCTATATATAACCCCAGTTGGCGTAATAGTTTATCTGCGCCGTGTATATACAGCGTTAGTAAAAAGTCCCGGAACGGTCGAATAACTTTGTTATTTGAAAATTATGATTTCTGAAATTTGGTATGGGGGTATAGTTAATATAAATGCATTTTATGCAATACAGTTTTTTTCACTTCCGGTTTAATCGGCAATACGTCCAACTTTTTTTTTTAAACGGAACGCCCAGATTTTTTTAACACTTTTGAATGGAAAATAAAAAACTACGTTCAGGAAGTATTAAGATGTTTATTTTTATTCACAAGAAAACAGTTAAAAAATTAAAACAGTGTCCTAATACAGAAAAATCAAGATACCTGTCTATTCAGGTTGCGATTACAATAATTGTTCAAAATGCTCTCCATTTACTATTTGACAAAAATGTAAACGGTCAAATTGCATAAAATGCATTTATATTAACTATACCCCCATACCAAATTTCAGAAATCATAATTTTAAAATAGCAAAGTTATTCGACCGTTCCGGGACTTTTTACTAACGCTGTATGTATATTCCTAGGAGTTTATAGATTAGTCTCCCAAATTTATATTCCTAACATCTTAGCTTGTAAAAGCTTGAAAAATATTGATATCGGTTTCTTTTCAGCACATTTTTTATGAACAAAATCAAAAGTATTTAAATTATTTTTATATAAGCATTAAATTTATTGGTAGTTGAGACGAAAAGAGAATGATCAAACAAAATATGGAATCCAAAAATATTTAAAAGCGAGTACATATAATCATGTAATAATTCTATATCAAAATGCATCTACCTCCAGAAACATTACTTTAGTGTTAAGTTTCACTATTAATTAGGCCTATTTTATAAATGCCTTAGAGAACTGCAATAGAACATTACGTTAGTTAATTAAATAAGTGTACTATTATACTTGAAACTACATTATTTAATACGAATTGTTCAAATTGTTTTAATATGTAATAATATGGTAACTAGTACCAATAACTTCTACATGGGATGGCCATAGCTTTCAATGTCATTTACAAATTCTAACATTTTATTTCTCTACATTAATGTACAAAGATTTGCAGAAATGGAGTTGCTGTAATTGATTTATTAAGTACAATTGCAAAGTAGACGCCTTCTACGGATAGACATCTTCAGGACGATATCATCACGTGAAATATAGAAGTTATAGCACTTACAGCACGACAAATTAAATATGCATATACACAAATTGTATTATTATAGAATATAAAACGAAATCATTTGAAAAGTTTTAATACAATGGAAGCTGTAACAGATTGCTTTCGTTACGAAATGTAGTATGGTAGAAGACAATGTATGTAAGTGATATAAAGAAAGTATTTGATGTAAACAAGATTATGAATTCTTTCGCAAGACGAGGATAAAAATAAAGTATATGCTATTAAATCGTATTACACCTTCATAAGTATCACATTTATCACATCTATATGAGTATATTTATGGACAAAAGTAGCCATTGGAATATAATTGATGCCGGGTAATATTTAGAAAAACGGAATGGAAACTAATACTTCATAATATGTAACGTTATAAAACATATTTTATACAGATGAAACATGTCGGTTAAATTTAATGTACACATTAATTCAACTGTTATGTACAGAAGTATGGCACGTATCTTATAATACATATTTATTTATCATAATAACTTTTGTGTTAGAATATCGTGATGTGTTCGTGTATTTTGTAATATGATGTAAATTATAAGACTTTATTAACGGTTCTCTCCGTTTTCTTGGCAAACACGCCTCTTCTAAGCACTCGTAGTTCAACGTTTAAAATGGCTTCTTCGTGTACATTACATTGGTATGCTCTCCAAACTCCCACGTTCATATGTAAGGTTTGCATATATTATCGTCATTATTATTGTTGGCTGGGACTCTGAGCACTCTTGGCGCGTTGGTAGACCATTTTCTTTAATAAATAACATCGAGTCGACATTTGTATAAAATATATTCATCATTAATTTATATTGTGCAACGTTATCGAACGTTTTATGCACTGTTTTGTTATATTATGTCGACCCTTTTCTGTACGCAGAATGTCAGATATATTCTAGTGCATATGTTCGAGACAATACATTTAGATCACTTTTAAATTATGTTCTAACTTTACATACAAAATCCACGATAAAGTAATATCCATTAATCCTCCGTTTGGCTCAATGCACCTCTCAGATGCATCCGTTCATTTTTGAATCATATTTCAGGATTGGTGTAATTTTGGGTCTTCTCTTTCCATATATCTATGCATTTTGGTACAAAGCATTGTAGGTTGCTAACTTGTAGTTGAATGGTTACTGTAGAAGGATTTTATTTTGAATAGTGCATAATAGAGACATTGCTCCCGCACTTTTATACAAAATAAGACTGGTGCTATCAATTAGTAACTATCTATTAGTCAGATAGCGTTCAGAAAGTATTTAGCTGTTATAACATCATTCATTAACAGTTTTTTAATGCAAAATATTCAACATTTATCGATATTACTGTTGAAATATTCATCCTCACGCCCGATCATAAAGGAAATATGTACCTATTAGAAAATAAATAATAGGTAGACATTTATCTATATTCATATATCTTGTGTTCATAAATGTTTGTGATCAAGATCAAATTAAAGGAGCGAAATTAGAAATTTACGTTACACGTTCGTGTCAATTTCATCTAAAATTTATATTGCTTCTTGTTTGTCGTTGTTTTTTTCGTGTGGTTGTTGTGTATAGTTTAGAAACCTGTTGTTTTAAGAACTATTAAAGATATTAGAATCCAATAAAGTAAGACTTCACAGTTTTAAAATTACTGTAAGAGAATTATGTTTTACTAGTACTAAATTGTATATTTGCTTGCATATGGTTCTCGTTCCAAACATTTAACACATTGTACATATATAACAAGACAAATTAATTTGACGTAACAGTTCTGTCAATACAGACACATTTAACTAGTGCTGCAGATATTCGACAAAATTAAGATCCGGATATCGGGATCCAAAACTATCCGGATATCCGAATCCTTGCATCCGGATTCTCTATCCGGATCCGCTATCAGAAAACGTCGGATCCGCATCCGTTATCCAAAACCTGGATTGAGCAGAAAGGTCGCCACTGCAAACATTTTTTGTTTGGAATTAAGTGATTTGTGCTTCATAATAATGTTACTTCATATTTCTTATTTAATTAGTAAAGCCTTATATTTGTGATTCTCTTCAGACCAAATACCTTTTGTTCCTGATTTTTCATTTTATTTATTTAACATACCAATAAAGTAGTTATTCTACTTCTTAAAACGTTGCACATAGCAATATCTACTAGCTACCTACAATATTAATTACTAATATTGATTTGTTTTATTATTTTACAAAGCAAACTATTGCAACGTAAAACATTTTTTCTTTATTATTTTTTTAATGTTAGCGAGAACTCGCGAACAAAATAATCTTATTGATACAAGCCCGAAAAATCTGATAAAGAACGCGAATTTGATGATTTTCAATAGCACATTCGGATGTGAGGTTTCGGATAGTTGATCCGGACCCGAGGTTTCGGATAACAGATTCGGATCCGAGGTTTAGGATTCGAGGTTTCGGATAGGGCATCCAGATAGTGGATCCGAATAGCACTCAGATCCGGATATCCGGATAGTAAATTATCCGGATCTAAAATTATCCGGATAACAGCTCTACATTTAACCGTATGTACTTCGTTGCATCTATTTGGTGTATTGCACCCGTTCATGTGAGGATTTGTATTGCGGATATATGTAGTTCACGCACATTTTTATGCAAGGTCTAAATTAGCAAATTTCTTGGTAGTAAAGACTATAGTGTGTACGGTTTGTTAATATACAACATTTATATACATATATTCCTCTGCAGATATTTATAACACCTTCTATTTATAATATTCTATTTCTTAAAAATTTAAATAGTAAAATAACAACATTAATTATAATAATTATTTATAAAGGGGTCGATGGTTTACTACATCATTCACACACGTCTATATACATTAAATTACACAACAAGCGTTACAGAGATAGTCAGACAAGAAATACATTTTAAGAAGTAGATATACATCACCACAAGACAAAAAATAGAATAGGTAGCTAGAATTCCTAACAATAAATAATAAAAATAGATTTGATGATAAAATTATGATAATTCTGATAGCGACTGATAAAATATGCAAACGCAAGAAAACAAGGAAAACTACAAACTCGTCATTTTTCCGACAATTTAAGTGGCTTCCTTAGGGTGAAATATGGCTAAGGGAAATCCCAAGATCACGGCAACCTTTCATCAGAGTTTTTGCCACTAGTGTGCTTGACAAATCAGGTTACCATGACCTTCTGACTTCCCGTAGCCACCTCTTACTCCTGAAGAAACCACTTACAATAGTAGCAAAACGTCGAGTTTGTAGTTTCTTTTCTTTTATTTTTGTACTTTGTTTTATTTTATTCATTTCTATATATTCACACTACTATAACGCGGTCAAAACCTAGAAGCACTTCTAATAAAGATTCACAACGTGCAAGCCTGTGATATCATTTAACACACGGCGTGTTATCTGTTATGGAGCCTAGTGAAAGCAAATTGTTAGAAAGGCGACTCGGTTGCGGTAATAGCTACCTACATTACCGACTGTAGGTATACAAAAAATCACAATGTGCTTTGTGATTGACGATGATTGATTAGCTTGTTCTTTATTGTGCGATTGCTTGTTATCATTGCGTTATTTATTATTATCATTCGTTATTTTTAGAATTCGATTTAGCGAGTTTACTATTATTAAAGGTAAGTGTAAAATCGTTATAAAAGAATTTATCAAACTAGTTACATATATACATACATATATACATATTTTATTTAAGATGGTGTTGGGTGAGTGGTGAAGACAAAACTTCCACAAGATACAGATTTACGCGGTTTTCTAAATTTAAGGGACGATTTAGTGAATTCCTGGCGACATATGTTTTTATCTATCGATCATACTGTGTCTACCATATCCATTTTGCTCCAGAAGATGTGCGACAAACATGTAGGTATTTACAAAAAACAGCTGTGCTGACACGTTCTTTGCAAAAATCTTCAATTGCTACTATTGGGAAAAGCACAGTGCTTGTTGAATCTGAAAATGTTCTAAACACTAGTTCAGATGATCAAAGAGGAGATCATGTAAGTGGCATATTTGCTCAACCTTCAACTACTGGGATGAATGTTTCTACACCACCGAGGAAGTAGAGATTATCTTAAATACACACGAAAGAAGACCAAACCATAATATTTTTACGTTGTTCAACATAATAAATTCTTAATTATTCTACTAACATTATACGTTTAATTAATACAAATATAATTTAATTGCAATAAATTATGTTAATGTATCGTTTTATCCAACAATTTCAAAATAATGTAAATACATATACATAAGTGAGCTTTCTTTTTATTCAGTGGACAATTTTGTTATTTTGTAGCTAATGTTATAAACGCCGATAAATCATAATCGATAGATTCATCGCGCGCTTTGGCGATTTAATTCTGAATATTTCAATAGATGGCGCAAAATAGTGTTCATTTCCATGCATGGAAGATACCATTGTCGTTAGTATATATTAGGTGTATTCTTTCGTACTGAATGAAGTGAATATATTCACTTGTGGTGAATATGTTCAATTTGACGATGTTCTTTCGAAGTCGTTCAGTTCCCCCACCTATCCCTAAATAACTGATTGCATTCACTTTATGTGATCTTACAATTTCGTTAGATCACAACAATCACATTTATATTTGCATTTTGCCGCCTATAATCCTAACCTCAAACAAGCAAATTGGACCAGTATATATACAAGAGAAACTAAATTAAAAATATGTGGAAGGAAGTAGTTGTGTATTTATACGATCACGAAGACGACAAGAGTTATTTCATTTTATTTCCAGTGAATTTTATCAAATTTTACGACATAATTTTGATTTTGAAAAAGTTAAGATTTTAAAAAAGGAAAATCGTTCTGAAGAGATTAACATATGAATGATATACCTACATTAAAAAAGAAAATCGCGCGGTCAATTTTAGAACAGATATAGAAAATTAAGTATTATTTATAATAATTTAATCACCTAATCACGCCTGAATTTTATCAAATTAAGCTCTTGACTAGGTTTTTTTGCCATGTTTTTCCCTAGTACTTGAAAGGAATTTTTACAGCATGACAAAAAAATATAGTGATATAAGGATTTTTATGATTATAAAGTTACATTTAAAAAATATCTTAATTTGTCCACGATATTTGTAAACATACAATAAATAAACATTTTGCCCACATAAACATAACCGTCACTTATAGTCGTCAATTTTTTTATACATATTTGCGCAAAGGCGTTAGAATGCAACTGATTGAGGCCGTTCTTTCGATCTACATTTGATCAGTATAAGTGATTTGAATATAACAATCACTTTCAATACATTCATATTGAATATATTCACTTCGTTCAGTACGAAAGAATACACCTATTATCTATGATTTAACATATGTTGGTACAGCACAGCGGCTTTCAAGTATGAGATATATTGCTATTAAATGTGAGATATTTGTTCAGGTGTCAAACTTTCCAACCAGTTAAAAGGGCTAAGTGCGTGCTCCGCCAATATTGCATAATACGAAAGCGAAATGATATTTAATAACTCTTATATTTGATATGAGCATTCTTTACTGATTGCAAAAGAATGATTCACAATGTGCATCAATTATACAAATAGTACCTACAGCTCCTTTTTCTATAACTCCGGGCACCTGCATAGTGGTCGCTCGTGTCGTTTTCCTCTTTTAGCGAGTAATTCCGAACTGACCGAGCACAATAATTATTAGTGGCAAGCTTAGCAAACTTAGAACTCGCTTTGGATATACCTCTGAATATGTTTAATATGTGAGCAGCCGTAAATTCCGATTTACAGTTACCATTGCATCTAATCAAATAAATCTCGAACGGAATTAAATAGATATCCAACCATGCATTAAATCCAATTTATAGACTATCGTAAATCTTCGCTTGAACGTAATACATATTTCTTTGCATGCCATGATTCCGTTTGTACATGTTAACCACAAAACTCTATGTGCATAAGTGTTAAAATTTGAAAAAAAGTCCCATTAAACAAATTACATATAAACTAACAATACTTAATAAGCATATAAATTCGGATATCTGGAAATAAATATAGTGTAATGATCTCATATTCAAGCGAATAAATAATATTCTAGATTTATTTTGAGTCATGTATTTCATATTTAGTTAATTTGGTATAGCATTTTTACATATATTTTTACGTAATCGACGGGTAACAACGATTGGCAGACAATATTTTTTATACTTGGCGCATTTTAGGAGCTTGGATTCCTTATTCGTATACCTGTTATATGTATAATTATTGAATAAATCTTTACATTCTTTTTAACTAACTTCTTAAGACAATGTCGTATTCGTTATAAAATATTCTTTTTAATATTTGAGAAGTGCCATATATAACCCGTTTGCTATTGTATATTTTTTATATTTATAATTTATTATAAGTTATTTGATATAGAAAAATAAAGGTTGGCTTCTTTGTTTTTAAATGTAGAAAGTTTCCTAGTTTCATCTGTTACTGATATAAAAAAAAATTATAGGTACAACTAAAGCTTGTGTTAGAAACTAAGAATGAATTATAGGCGGTAGCAACTCGCCTTGCCAACAGAGTAACCACATACTCCATCAGAACGACTAAACTATGAATAATATTAGTTAGTTCTGAACAATTGTAGTAGTTAAACAGTACCGTATTTGCGTATCAATTATATTTATAATCATGATTTCTCCTTAGTATAACAACCATAATTCACTAACTCATTTTAACCCACAAAAATACCAAACACTTTGATAAATTGCCAACGCGTTTCTATAGTAAAGCTGTCGTTATGAACGGTTATGAATTAGAGTGTTGTAGTTGATCTACAAGTGGAAAAAATATCAGGAAAATAAGTTATGAAGGCCATAATAAAACTCATAGTTTTACTTCGGAACCAAGACATTCAGCGAATATGTTCACTACTATAATTGACAACCCCTGTAGTATGTAACATATATGTTAAATGATATCGAAGGCTTTCCCGGTGCGAATCTCTATTTGACCGTTTTGACTCGGTTTGACCGTTTTTAGTAGTGGAAATACATATATACACACATTTATACAATCATTTGCTCTCATAACATTATTACACTCTGATAAACATCATTTAGTCAGTAACCTTTAACATCAACAATAACGCAAAATCTGTATATTACCGATTGTTGATTATTAGTTCTTTTTACTATACTGTAGTGTTTATTCTACGACGTTCCTATACTTCACGATGCATGTATGTATGTACTTTTGATATTACATCGCATTTGGTTGCCGCTCCTGTATCCTGTTTAAATTTTCCCGCTATACTACATATGACGACTACTAATATGCGTTGCAGCAATATGGCATATAATAATAAGAATGTAAAATAAAACTTTGTAGTGCCATATTTTCATGGGTTTTTCATATTTATACTGTTACTCTCATTTCAGAAACTTTTGTATACAATTTAGAATATTCAAAATTGCTTTGCTGGCAGAAATTGCTATTAAGCTTTTAAAAGTATTAGTCCCACAATGTTTAATCTCATTTCTTTTTTACAGTACTCTTTTTTAAAAAAGAAAATGAATAACCAGATTTACTTCTATTTTATCATGCGCTACTGTGCATAATTCATAATAAATTTGTTAGAAGAACGTGTTGACTTGTTTGCTGAGAGCGTTCGAGTATCACGGCTGATTTCACATCAACCGGAATTGTGTTTGTATGATGGCTGGGTGACTTTAATAGGATGTGAAGGTGGCGACAAAAAGGCAAAGAATTAAGGACTGTCGATTTTCCAATCTCATTTTTTTCCATTATTCTTCCCGTCTGAAACTGTATTTTAGAATTAGTTACCGGTCATATTTGATTTATTATACGATGTACTACTACTAGATATTCTAAATATAGTAAATAAAAACCAAATGTAATGTATAGTTACAGTTTTGTGTACATTGTTTTTATTATGTTAATGTTCAATATGAGAAAATTATATTCATGTTTTAAAGAACTCAACTCATAATTTAATGAAAATTTAATATGAATATACAGTGGCGGCTCGGGGTGCTTCACATAGGGAGTGCATAATTTCAAAATTAAAAAGTATAATACAAAAACGCATCTAATGCAATTTATTATTAAATTTAACACATGCCTATTTTTTGTTACCTGTTCATTGTGTATTTTTAATTTCACACCTACAAATCCAGTCATTTTTCTGATAAATATCCATTTTGAATTATCTTATAACCTCTTTACCTTTAACAGATTGTTGATTTCCTAAACATAATTGAGGCATCGGCCGTTTAAAATTTTTTATTGAGATTTTTTCATCATACTTTAACCGCGAAAACGCGTGATTCTGTAACGCAGAGACGAAATTCATACTATAACAGCGATGAGCAGACTGGAAATCTTGCTCTCACGCTATGTATTAACTTTGCGTCTAGTCATCAGCTGCAACAAATGATAGTTTTTCGCACCAGTCAAATTGTTATATGATTTTTGTCAAATGCTATCAACCACTATCAAATGATCAAACGTAACAAGTATAATATAATTGAATAATATATTCAGTTTTATAATTTCAGATTACAGTTGGATTTTAACCATAATTCCAACCATTTTAGTGGTAAACTAAGCGTATAATTTATTATTATATTAGTTTTTTGTAGGTAATTAATATGAATACCGATATTCACAAGAATTATTTTTGTGCAATGAAATCTGATTCTCTGTAAAAATTCCTCCCTAGTATCAACCGGAGAGGAATACACCAAAGTTTTGAGATGACCTCACAGGTAAAAATCCATTAGCGTTAGGTCGGGAGACCGTGGAGGCCAGGCAATGGGACCTCCTCTGCCTATCCAACGGTTTGGATAGACGTTATTTAGGTGGTCCCATACAGCAATGCTAAAATGAAGTGGGGCTCCATCATGCATAAAATGCATGGGCTGGCGGGCAATTCTATTGAATCGCGAAAAGCGTTCTGAAGGAATTGTAAATAAAGCGCACCATTCAATCGTAGTGGCAATACATATGGTCCAATCAAAAAATTGCCAATTATTCCTGCCCAAACATTAATTGATTGGAACTGATGTTGATAATGATGAACAACAGTGGCATGATGGTTTTAAAAATCATCGTTCTTTTACAATTTTTTTCTTTCGAAAACGGGTCATTTTATCGACACTGAACAATAGTACCTTTTCTTTAGCTTAATGTTCAAGGTATCCAAATTTATTTTTTTTAACTCCTTACCGTACAGGGTGTTAAAAATGTAAGCATTAATATGTACAACCTAGTACGCCCCTGGTAAACTAAACAAGCTAATTATGTCTTAAGGGTAGTATTTTAAGAGGCCCTTACTACTGTTTTTCATATTAAATTTTCATTAAGTAGTTTAAAAGTTATTCAAGAAAAATTGTTTTCCAATGGCGTCTTTTAGGAGGCCGTATCTCCGTAGGCAGGGCCGCTAGGAAAAAAGATTATGGGAAACTGTACTTTTATTTTTTAATGTTCTATCTGAATCCAAGAGATTTTACACATTTTGCAGGACACCCTGTATATATACCAATATTTGGTAATCATACAAGACAAGCCAAAATATGCGGAGTTGTTACTAAAAAAGCTTATTTACAGAAAATAGAGTTTAGTAAAGCCATTACTTACAATTAGTTGAGTTGAGCCTAATTGCCAAGATGTAGATTTTCTCCGCTGTTAACTTTACTGTTTATATAATTTTTCTATTTATTATTTAATAAGGAATTTTCCTCTGAAATAAAATGAAAGTATTCAATTTTTTATAAAGCTAGAAAATCCAACCTTCAATATAAGAATACGGTTAATCACCAGTTGCGTAAATGTGGTTGATCTGCGCATATTATCACTCATTGCTAATTTTTAGGGAATAGTGTGGACTACTGTTCGGCCGTAATTGAGAAGAGTATAGAGTATACAATTCGTAATGCAAGTATATTACGATTGTATAACTTGTAGGTACTTAGTAAGTCAGCCATACAGGTATTGTTGGGTGGAAAGCGTCTTATCTTCCAGTAGCAGCTGAAATATCTCCATTGAGCTGTTGCTAGTATGAACACACATCCACGCTATGTAGTACGGTATTAATCAATCGTTGTATGGGGAAATGGCCAACTCTGTCGTTTCAACTAGTCTGCATAGTTCTTCAACATTAGCTAAGGGATTGGATGTTGGGATTGCATTTTGTGATGGTGTCTAAACGAGACCTTGTACGCCCTTTGGACTTAAATATATGCAAGAAAGCAAATAATCTCTAATAAAAGTTCTTAACGTTCACTTCTAGCGTCCACTTCTTCATTTCTTGTATTTTGCAAGTTTTGTTTTTGTGAGAATAACTACTCTAAATTTGCGATAAATACAGGTCTATCTGATCAAATACAATCCTAGCCAATAAAAAACCGATGATTCCTGCACCGACTTAATTGTACTTGTACTATGGTGGTTCTTATTTTATTATAAGCATGGCAAATATCCTGAATTTCAATTCGAAAATAAACTCACTATATCGCAACCATTCTATAAAATATGGAAAAAACCATGAGTATATTACATTAATCCTTTAGCGGGCTCAATTCAACCCTTAAACTTTGTACTAAGCATTTTACGTCAGTTATATAATCATTATTGATCATACTATTTCTTTTATTCATTGTAAAACGTACGGATTTCTTAGACGATCTGAAGTTCTAAATTTAATAATATTAAGAATGCCGTAATACTTTTGTCTTTACAGTTTGAATAGAATTGAAATTATTATAAGTAAAGTGTGCTGGTCTTACAATAAATATCACGTTCTCTTTTTATTCTAAAATAAATTATTATTAGATAGTTTTCAAAACTATTGATTTACATACGGAAGTTTATCTGAAATGATAAATGAGTTGAATAAACGTATTTATATATACACACTCAATGCATGCATAACTGCGGCTCACTACAAATTGTTAAACTGTTGGCCACGTAATAAAAGTTGAATTGTACGTGTATATAACTACATTGTATTATATTGTAATTGTAAATGTAGCTCGAAGAAATCTCTAAATAATTCATTTCGAACCCTAGCTGGAGACAAATTCATTGAGCTACCAGGAAATAAACACATAAAGTGATTTTCGTGTCAGTCTGGTAGCTGAGATTAAATGTGCCACAATAAAATGTAATTCAAGTAAAGTTGATCGGCTATTGGACGACGAGAATTCATGTTCCAAGCGGAAACAGGTGCGTTTGATCTGCTCTAAGATATACATTACATCAGAGCGTCCTGAAGCGCATCTATTAAACTACTGTAATGTAATTTTCTCAAATTAGTTCTTGGGGCTTTGTAAGAGGATCATACTACAGTTGCACCAGATGAATGATAAATAATACGTAATTATCATAATTTTAATAACTTAAGTACGTGTATCAAACAATGAAGTTGTGATTTTATAATAATATTTTGGATATATAATAGTATTTTATAAGTGTATAAGTAAGCCTTTAAAGCACGCACGACATGTTTAAAATGAGTGGTGAGATTTCTTCGGAAGCTGAACGATTACGTGAGCATGCCGAATTGAAATTAATTCCACAACAATAAAAAATTGCATATTATAAAGAATATGAGAAATTATTGGCTTGGATGACAAAGAATTACCACATTGTGGACGAAACATTGATGCTTGGATGCTATTGGGCGCGATTACTGTTATTACTGTCATATGTAAACTTGTTGTTGCCTAGGCGACTTTAAAACACCCTGGTGTTTTAATGGTCCGATTTCGCACGCAAATGCGTTCGAGATACCAATATTATCATGTAGGTATAATAAAATAGTATAATACAAGTGTATCAGTAAGCCTTTAAAGCACGCGCAACATGTTTAAAAGCACGACGCGAAGCGGAGTCCTTTTAAATGGCCCAAGTGCTTTAAAGGCACTTATACACGCGTATTATACGCTATTTTTTATTATACCTGCACTACAATGCGAAAATAACAAAAAGAATAGAAGAATTTGTATTTTACAACTTTAATGAACCTAGAAACGGTTATAAATTATTGTTGATTGGTTGCTATGTGATTGCTGTGACATTTAATGTCAAATTTTGTGAATTTAGAATGGACAATATGAGTGGAGAGATTTCTTCGGAAGTTGAACGATTAGCTGACCAAGCCGAATTGAAATTAATTCCACAAAAATCAAAAATTGCATATTATAAAGAATATGAGAAATTATTGGCTTGGATGACAAAGAATTACCACACTGTGATGCTATTGTGGTGCGATTACTGTCATTACCACGTCATTACTGTCATATGTAATGACGTATATATGTGGTTGTGTGTGGTTGCCTATGTGACTTTAAAACACCCCGGTGTTTTAATGGCCCGTTTTCGCACGCAAATGCGTTCGAGATACCAACATTATGATGCAGGTATAATAAAAAATTAGTTAGAGTTGATAATGACTTTTAGATAAAGCTTAGGTAGATGTAACTACCTCTATTTGGTGATGAACGGCAGCGGCTTACTGCTGAGTTTTAGCAACAGCATTCGCTTATACGGATTAATGCGCAGAGCATGTAACCATGAAGAAAATACAATAAAAAAATAAGTAAAAAAGAGACCTAAAATAAGAAAACGCACATGGAACCCAAGTGCATCAACAATGGATAAAATGGCAACTTCGGTGGAGAACGAACTTTACAGGAACTCGCCGCTGTTGACCTGCTCTCGATGAATCATGGTTAGCGGCGGTCGGCTCTGACCGCAGATCACCGTATCCTTCGTCGCACGCGATGTATCATTCATTATACAAAAATTTCGTCTAAATATTTCTTTTTTTAGTTCGCAACTTATTTTTAGTAATAAAGCATAAGTGCCGTCCCGTTTCATCAGAGACTTAACAGATACATATTTGCATGCGAATGTCTATAGTGACGACAGTTTTGAACAATCTTATACATATAGGTACATACCTTTAACTTATAAGATCGAAATAGTACGTTTTGCATGTTGTCATGTTTGGATTTAGAGATTGTAGGTGCACATGTTATCTTAGGATAAGTGTCCACATGTAAAATTGCTTTATTAAATGGACTCTTCACAACTCATAAGGCTCGCTGTTTATTGGCAAAATTTGCATACATATTTTACAAGCTAATGTGTTTTTCAGGCATACAAGTATGATAAAGGTACATACAAAATATGTATTTCAATCAACACTTTTAGGAGTGCTTTTGTTAGTGATTTGGTGTTTACAACTTGACTAACTTTTCAACAATTTTTGTTGTACGAAATACGCTTAGTTACAGATAAAACTGGATGCTTGTATTATAGAGAAACAAATGGTAATTTGTTCTGTCATTATGTAAAGCGCAACATACCTTTGTGTATGAATGTTTAAAATAACATAATAATGCAAGGTTTTACATGCACCTTTGTCAATATTGCTGACTTTGCAAGACTTTTTTAATACTAAATTCATCTTATGCCTTTGTTAATTATGCTAAATATTTTTATTTACACGTCTAATATTTAATTAGGTGCACTTTAATGCATTTAAATAGCCTTCATTTTCAGAACTTCATGAATTATAAAAACTTACCTGGCATACAAACGCATCTAAATGTTCCGGGATCGTCCAAGCAGGAACCATCATTTTGACAAGGATGAGATTCACATTCGTTAACGTTGGTTTCACACCTTGGACCCGTAAAGCCTTGCGTGCAATTGCATGCAAAGCTGCCAGGTGTATTTACGCAAATTCCATCGTGCTCACACGGAGAACCTGTTAACAAGAACAAAATGTTAAAACAGGACCTACAGCAAAGTTAAAATAGGTACATTTCATAAACAGGTCATATATAATTGGAATAAAGCTATGTAATGTTAGTGAGATGTAACTATACTCTTAATACACAATCATTGAATCTAATCGTTTTAAATTTAGAATATTATATTACAACAGTTGCCGAAAATATATTCGAATGGCAGACAAGGGTGTGGAAATAGATAAATAAATGATTTTGTCAAAATTATAAACTATTGTTGTAAATTGTAAACTAATTTTAAACCTGTGCCCTCTATAAAACAAGGCGAGAGGTAGTATCTTCAATAATTAAAGAGACAAGTTGATAACTACAGAAGCAATTTTCTTTGCTCATTATATTTTGGCAATGCTTAATGTTTTCAATTTGTTACATCATGGAAAGCCGCTCTACAAAGGCACTATTGGTCAGATAATCCAGCAAGTTCATGTTGGAGCAATATGTATATGCAGTTGATTTGCCTGTTCAATGACTAGCTGTTACTTTTCGCCTCCATTTTTATTGATTATTTTAGAGACTTATTGATTTGTTTTAGTAATACTGAACGTTTTCAATCTAAGGCTAATTATGAAAATATTCAATAACTAGATTTCGATAAACGCGAGCAAGCAAAAAAGTACCAGTTCGTTAAGAATGTTGCTTTGGATTTCGTGCCGAACTGTATTCCGAAGTGTATTACGTTAATTGTCAATTATCGAGCTATAAATTTTGCAAATGTAACTTTATTGTGAATTGTGTAAGTTTCATTGTAGCAACTATAAGACATTAATTCGCCAAAATATTGTTCTTATTATTTGAGGCGTATATAATTGGTAACTAGCAATGTGGCGAGAATAACCACGTCCAATAAATGCATTGTTTTCCGCAGGTAAATGGCTAGAGAAATATTCCAACGATGTCTTATATTGTTAAGTATACTTTTTAAATTATACACGAAGCGTGAGATGTAATGGCCAATTGAGTCTAAAAAGATAGATAGAGATATTCGTCCATATTACATTGTTAGTTTAATGTGGGTAGGAGTCGTAATATTTAAAAAGTACATATATACATATAGGTACATACCTGTCATTATACATGTTTCCTTCATATTTTAGTTCTATTAAACATATATGCATAATGTTAACTGTAAACGTTGTTGAAGCGGACAACCGCACCGCTTAGTATAAAAAATACTCCTAGTATTTAATTATCATTCACAATTACTTGTTATAAATGCCCATTATTTTACTGTAAAAAAGCGGCAACCGACAAGTCAAACATAAATATATTGAAGACAAAATATCGGTGGCTCCTCGCTGGGTTGCGTAATGTATGCATTTACTGCGTAAGGTTTTGTTTGGCCAAAGCTGTTAAATATGACGTTTGTTTTAATATGTAAAATAGCTTCAACACTTTGGTAGCAGGTGATATATTGAATAAAAACGTGGTACAAAACCGGAACTTTGTTAGCGACGCTAATAAATGTCATGTTCTACCACTACATTGGCAACTTTTATTTAATCACACTGAATTTTATAGTATACAGTTTTATTTATAACTCTTGAATGTTTGCGTCATCCTAGTCTAGTTTCATTCATTTCTAAGTATGCAGTGTTAATAGGAGCATATAATTACACAACTGCGGTGTAGTTATCGTTCATTGCACATACGCTCAATGTATAAGGCAAGGTCGCACTTCCTTTTCATTTAATGCAAATGTCACAACTTATTTCTTAATTACCATTACACATAGGTATGTATTTTGTCCCAATGTAGTAGTAGGTACTGTCACTTGGTTTAAACTAACCATTGGTTTAAAATTCTATAATCTGACTACAGATATTAACCAATGAAGAAACTACATATACTTTGCAACCAGATAGATGTTATAGTTCCTTTAAGTTTAGGATCAGTACAATCAATTGTAGGGATTATTATCTGCCTGAGTCATTGGGAGTAACATCTAGAGAAAATGATCAACAATACCGTATGACCGAATTCTTTCTATTACAGCTACCGCATAAAAATATCGATTTAAAGTCGTGGATATTTTATGGTATGGTATGGTACGAAATTATCTATTTTTCCTAAAATGACGTATGAATGTATTTCACAGATAAAAAATGTTTTTGAAATCCAGCAGACTTCTATGCTTTGATGCGTTATTACAAACTAAGGTTTTAAATATAAACAATGTAGAAGTAATATGTACTTAATTGTAAGGGTACATACGAAATGTCTGGTCACATAAATATTATTTAGTTTTTGGGGTGGAAAAAATTTATAAAATTTCCTGTTAGTCCAACCATTTGTTAATAAGTTTACAATAGAAAATTCTAAATTCATTAGTGAATAATAAATTAACAATGTCCTGAAGATATATGATCCAATTTGTATAAAAGCGATGATCACATATTTACATAATAAGTACACGTAAAAGAAATTTCTCGGTAAAGATATATATAGGAATCGTAAAAGAGAGTTCGATAAACCCAATAAATAAACAATAACCGAAACGGGCAGTCTGTAATTTCGCATAGAGGTGTAAAAACGACCGTGTAATAATAAAATGCCTGCATACGTAACTATGCATGTGTGTATAAAATTAATGCCCTACCTCGACTACTTTATTACTTATTAATATTTATGAACGCAATTTCTTTGTATATACTTATTAGCGTACATACATTTACAGATGTGTATTCATTAATTTTTTTCTGGTCGTTTACGCGGGATACGTTTCTCTATTTGCTCACATGCCAACGTATTCCATCCAAAATAAAGAAACACTCGCAGTCAATTAATTAAATTTCTATCGCTTTATAATAAAATTCTACATGATAAAAGAATCTTAGTGCGTTATTATATTTAAAAATCGCAGAATATGAGGATGGACTGAATGAATGATTGTCGGGTTGTACGATTAAAAAGCACGTGTTATATCAATTGTATCAGACTTCAAAAACCTCACAGACATTATTTCTAATTACGCATATACATATGTATGTATGTAGGGTTGAAAATATGTCAATTTCGTGATTAAAAACTTGATTTAGTAATTTAAATATGATTCTATAGGAATATATACATATTATCCAATTTAGAAGAGTTTGCATTTCTGCAAATCTTTGGATACTTATTTATTTAATGTATATGTATGCAGTGATAAATACTGTTTCATAAGTAATCAACACTGCTTTTATTTATTAGTTTTTGTAATCTTCCACGGCAAATGTTCAAGAAATTATAACGAATATACTAACATATTAGCAAATAGAAATAAAACATTGCAATATTTCCAATTAGCTTGAATACATCGTTAAATGCAGGTATAAGAAAAATAAGTGAATTTGGTAGCAAGATTGTATTCTCATATGGTTGATTAGATTAGATATATAGATAAATGGTATATACGTACATACATATATGTATGTACATATGTACATATATGGCTCAGTTCCTCTATTATACATTTTTTCCCACATCTACTAGGCTTGCAATAAATTTGAATTATTTTTGTAATTATCTCAGATTCATTCACCATTGAAATTGTTTTCTTAAGAATTAAATGTTTAGTACCATTTTATTATACTAATTAATAATAAAGATCCCACCTTGGTTTTGCATAATGGAATTTATAATTACGATCAATTATAAATTGAAGATTTGAGAAAAAGAGAAAAGGCCTTTTGTGGACACTATCGTAGGTCACTTCTACAGAGTACTGAAGTACATATATTGACTTTGCATTCGCATTTCAAATGATTTACTTTTTCTTTCTTCATTTCCGATTTCGTATACAGTAACAATTTTCGTTATTAAGAATGTTTATGCAATCTGCTTAAAACCCCATAGATATATATGTCGTAGCCACTTAGGGTAATATAGCACTTCATGAAAAGTCTAGACATTTCACGAAATACGGTCAGATACTGTAATAGCAGCTGCTGCTTCACTAATTACACTATGTGTCCAAGATATCTAGGCATTTCATGAAATGCATTTTACTAGTTTGCACTTAGGATACCGAATATAGAAAGTATGCTTCGTGCTTGGATGGCAGATAGAGGGAGCAAACACTGGTCAATAGGTCTTAACTTTGTTTAATGAAAAAAGAAATAGTTCACATCATAGAACAATCGGGCGTTCTCGATACAAAGCTGTTTTTGGTTTTGACCAGAAACTCGGACTTGGATCAACTCAAATACCATTGTCATTGCCAAACTCCATACAAACTGAAGAAGATTTTGAAAATTTATTTAATGAAAATGAACATGACGTACAACTTCCTGGCACATCTACAGAACCTGTACCGGTAAACAGTGAAAATACTATTAACTAGCGCAGAATCTTTATCTATTTTTACAGAAACTGCACCACTAGTTGAAACAGAACAAGACGCTACTAGTGTTAATGCAATAGTAGATACGGTTACATTGACAGAGACAGATACAGTAACAGATATAATTACCGATAAGCGTACTCTAACCGTTTCAAAAAAAAACTTCCATGTTGCATATGTTTCTGTAACATGAAAAATGCAGAATTGCGGTGTGAATTGTATGAAAGCGACTTTCATAGAGCTTATTGTCCGTCTTCTACCTCTGCCGACAATGTTTTATGCCGTCTATGCAAGCAGGGGTAAGTAATACAAGACTCAAGAGCTGATTCTCGAAAGAAAATGAAAACCGCAGCTGAAAAAATGCTGAAAAATAGTAAATCTAGATTTCCGGATTTGTGTGTGGGTGATTGTGTTTTGCTTGCAGTACCTAAAGTCGATCGCGGCCCAGGAGATTCTCAAAATATTGTCTGTATAATAATTGACCAAAAAAATGGAGTAAACCAGCTAGCATGCAAGAGCGGCACCATGAAGGGATGGTTTGGCCGGGAAAACTTAATGAAAGCTGCTTCACAACTTTTGAAGAAAGACGACATAAATGACGGTAAGCTTTTGTTGGGGAGGGAAGCTGTGAAACAGTGTAATGGAGGGCAAGGGTTTTCACAATGGAGGTAAATGCAAAGCTTCTGGCAGCCAATGTTCTGCAAATAGATGTGTTTGTAAGAAGATCAAGCTTTTGTGTAATAGTAGGTGTCACAACAACATGCCTTGTATCAACAAATAATTCGTAATGTATGTATTCCTGTTATTAAAAAAATATATATTATCTAAATAAAGAGACAATCTCAAGGTTTAGTTCATTAAAATTTTTATTTCACCATCGGCATAAATAACGTCTGTTATTTCAACAAATGCGGATTTAAACTGGATGAATGATGTAATTAGATGTGAATACACTAAGTGCAAACTAATGAAATGCATTTCATGAAATGTCTAGATATCTTGGACATATAATGTAATTAGTACAGCAGCAGCTATTACAGTATCTGACCGCATTTCGTGAAATGTCTAGGCTTTTCATGAAGTGCTTACGCTAAGTGGCTACGACATATACATATATGTATATAAAGTTAATATAATATCCACATATTTTCATAAGTTTTCGTTGAACATGCTATATAATATTGAGTACATATAAGAAAATTACACTTTCTGCAGGGTTACCTTTAAACAGGTCTTAAACTACGCAAATCTGAAAACCACGCAGAAATATAGTACCTAACTAAAAACGGAAAAAGATATTTATTTGTAACACATCAAAAATGTTGAAATTTTAGGGTTCAAAATGCAGTTAAAGTTGACCTATTGCTTTGTTTATCCTTCATTTATACAAATATGTATTACTGTATTTTCAAGATCACGCATATGGAAGTAAAAATTGATAAGAAATTGTTAGATGGAATGGATAGTGTATTGAAACGCAGCTGGTTGGTATTTGCATGAGACCAAGACAAAGAGACGTATACTGTCTGTCTGGGCATGTCTGGGTATGTCTGTCTGGGATTGAAACAGTGACTCATCACGGCGCACGTGGTCGGAGCAAACTCGATGACCTCGTTATACTACCAGCCAAAACTAAAGTACGCTATCATGGTTGCTACAATTTCCTTACTTTGTGACATTTTGAAGGCACTATTATTATACGTGTGTGTGTGGAATTCCTTGCCGCTACAGCTGCAAATCCCCACGCCCTCGTCATCAAACGTACGAACGACAGAATACTGCAAGATGGCGACTGTATTTCATTCCTTCTTTGCTAATGACGCGAAATGACCCTGGCTTGACCCAACTCCCTTGTGCTAGTGCGATGTTTCAATCGATATTTGCCAAACAGTAGGTCGGCAGTAGAGTAACCTACAGCGTTGTTAATTTTATCAAGTCAGCTTTTATTAGTTGCACAGCTGATTTTTCTATTGTGAAGTATTTTTATAAAGACTAGATTTTAGTTCCTTGTTATAAAAGAAAACTGGAATTTATGGTGGTCCGGAGAAGAACCTATGTATGTAGGCGAAACAGAACAAAATATTTACAAAAGACCTTCAAAGTGTCAACTATAAGCAGTAGTACGGGCATCAGTACGGCAACGAAAGTTATTACGTGAGTCTCGGGCCGGCAATTATACATAATATACTAAATTTTTCATGTATCCCTACGGAAAAACAATCTAATAGATTTAGATCTGGACTAGGAACTAGCCAAGACTATTTTGCTCTGTTTCTTCATAAATTAAAATCATGCGGGTATGTTTGACACTCGTATACGCTGTTATAGCAAACAGATTCATCCACAGCAAATTTCAAGTAGGTACTACATAAACAAAACGTAAACCGTAGCCGGCAATGTAGACCGATAGTTGGTAATTGTCATACAGTCATGTATGTATGTGTGTATGTTAGATGCGTCAGCGCCGGACTCGGCTAAAGAAAAATCATTTCCTCATTATTTGTATATTCATCCATTTTTTTTTATTTTGGGCTATTTAAAACTAACTATGTATAGACGATTAAACTAAATGTACACTATAAATTAAAGTTTAAGAAACCATTAATTCTACATTTCTGCATCACAATCACTTTTTCCTTTATTAGACTGACCAAGAGATAGTAAAACATCATAATATGTACAAGCTGCCATTGACAGCGAACATGTTTTGCGCATCTTCCATGTATTAATTAATGAAGAAGCAGTATTATACAAATCATGGCATAATAAGATTGGTTCAATTTTAGACATTCATGTTTCACTTAATGAACTAAAATAAAACTACAGCAAGACCAATTTTCTTTGCTGTAGCAGTGGCGCTGCCGTCCACGTCAACACGCAACGGTTCGAAATTAAAAACAACGTGAAATAAGCATAATTAAATTTGTACATTAATAAGAAGGCATTCCAATCGAGACAAATTAGGCGTTATTTGTAATTATTATTGAGAGATACATCTCATCACAAATGCCTAGACTTATAATAAGAATTACATCTTGAATCAGCAGGTGACTAATAGAACTGACAAAAATCGTCATGCTACATATGAATATGCCTACATACCTTTAAATTTGAACTAGAATCTCATTACATTAGAACATTGTTTGGTAGTGCCAGTAGAGAAAATAACTTTAATGAAATGGAGATATAAATGTCATACGGGAAAATGTAATCGTGTTCTTCATAACAGTGGTGCACGTATTATGGATACGTAACACACAAAAAAAGCTGCGTGTGTTGCTATTATGATCCGCGTTATCTAATATCTGAAATTCCTCCAGCTCTACTTAATAATTAAATGTTACCCTACGCATTTAATACATACATATTGTTGTGTGTCACTAATGACGCAAATATAAAATATGAACAGTTTAGGAAGAACCAGATTATAATATGAATATAAATTTTTTACAATGGTTAACTAAACAACCCACCCACTACCCTTACCTTGTACTTTCCCAATTAATTAAATGTTGTGTGTATTTTGTATCCTATGTCCCCTTGTGCGCGTTGTAATCTCCTCCCTGCCGTTTCAAATCTTGTTATTCCTCTTGTTCACTGTTTCAATTTTGATGGTTGAAGGTCTAATGGGCACTTATAAACTTTTACTTGCTTTTTAAACGTTGTATTTTTGTTCATATACGTTTCCGTGACTTTGTGTGTCAATCGTCAAAACTTGTAAACAACTGTCCCCTCCCTTTCGTTTTTCCGTTTCACCCAGGCCTACCACTCCTTAAATTGCCGAATGTACTGCTTGATATTTTTTAAAGATGATTTTTGTAATTCCAGCTTCAATTTTATGTTTATTGTGCCGAAATGGATGTAATTATGTATTATGTGTGTTTGTGATGTATTTTTACAATAAATGTTGAGGAATAAAATTTTTCACATTATAATCTGGGTTTTTTTTATTTTTCCTCGTGCACGCCGTTGGTTGGGGTTATTTTTTTCTTTTTTTTTAACTAATTAATAAATAATTAGTTAATATAATTGTTTAATTTAATTTAATTTAATAGTATTTTTT
>SMLS01060924.1:0-15359 GCA_004785975.1 Popillia japonica
TTTTTTTTTAATTGTGGTTGGTGCAACTTCGATGGCTTCCAAAGTTTTATTGGTTTTCGGTCTACTACTGTAGTTGTGTTGTTCTTTGTTCGTGGGACTTCTTACAATATTACTTCACCGGAGGTAGCATTCCAACTCTGTATGTCTGGTTTCCCCACAATTAGAGACCGATCGATCCTACTATACGGCTAACAAGCTATATGTATAGTTAATAACAATTTAATAGCATTATTTTGTTGGAAATCAAACAAATTATTGTAACATAGACATATTGTCCAGATAGAAATATTTAGTTCAACTATTTGTTATCGCATAAAAAAGTCATTGGCATTAGAAATATCCTTTCTTGCTAAGATATTTAAAAAGTCTATTTGATTCATTTGATAGAAGATTGCTCGGATTCAGCTGCATATTGTCAAATTGCTTAAATGGAATTCAAGAGTTTTGCACATCAAATTAATATCTTTCTTCACATATTTTGTTTTTAATTATTGTAAAATTCAAAGTTCAGAAAATTTATACTGAATGCTTTAATTAAACTGTTCCGCTCTTCTTGAAGGACAGTGTATATGAGGGCATCCCGATGATGTGCACCCGTTCGAATTCGATCATAATTGAAACGTATATGTGTTGCAGAAATGTAAGCGACACGTATCCATTTTTGGAAATTCCCTAATGACTTTCAAAATGTACATTGTGCCATGTTTGCAATTCTCTGTAATTAAAATAGAGGGCGAATTAATATTCATGGAAACGTGAATCGAAAAGCTAATTGAGTTTGTTCCATTATTTTGGTCTCAAATTTTATCGGTTTCAGTGCATTCCGACTTCTAAAGGGAGAAACTCCTCTACAATCATACAATTATAAAAAAGATTGTTAAAATATTTAATCTCATTTTTTAGAAGAAGATAATACTTATAGTCTCTCCAAGAATTAACCCCTGTACAATGCTTGCGTAAGAGGCAGATTTATTATACCCATCCATTATACAATGCTTGATAGAATTACAGGATATTTATTATTAGGATTGAAGAGGGATGGATAAATGAAAGTAAATGGCACTAATGATAGGAACACTTGATCTCTTTAATTTACTAAGTGTAATAAAAATAAACATTGTCATTTAGCATTTGGGAAATGTTTTCCCCTCTTCTCTAACAGCAATTTCTGCAACTGAACAACGTAATACTTCTTTCTATGCATACCAGGTATGTTCGATAGTATTAGTGTCTTGGTAATTGTCTGGCTAGTCCATTCTATCGACTCCTAACTTTGCAAAGCAATTGTTAAGAATTGTTGAATGTGCAGGAGCATCGTTAGCAATCCATATGAGTGAATTATATTTCCACAGTCTTTTTATACGAGGGAACAATGGGTCTTATTATTTTATCCAAATACCATTGAGTAGTAAGTTAACCATTCTGAATGCAATACAATTCGATATCGCCGCCATTAATACCAATTTACCATTACTACATTTAATCCGGTATACGTCGCCGAAACGTTTCTTGGACAGGTGTATAGTGTACAGTGTATAGTAATAGGTAGTGGTTCAGTGTTCCAGGTTCACGTCAAAGCCTAGTATCCACCAAGCTGACGGAGAGATATGCAGGTGGGCGTCGAAGTAGCGTCTTAGAATTGACGCTGAAAAATGTGTCCCACTCAAATTTCTATAGGAAGAATGAGAATGCTATCTCTCAGTCTCAGGTCTCAGGTTTAATACCTGGGAATGACGATTGACGCGAGGCTTAAGAGCAATTTCTCGGCAGTTTCCGTGAGGTTTCCTCGGACCAGCGGGGGTTCTGGCCTCTCCTTGGCATTGGAAAAGTTCGCTAACCTTGAGTGTCAAACTCCTAATCTATAGAACATTTCTCTGATCAATTCTCACCTACAGAGCTCTGGACTGGTCCTGCGCCAGCAAGACACAGTAGAAGATGTTGAATGTCCTGCAGAACCAGGTGCTGCGCGCTATAGTTTCAGCAGCTTGGTTCGTTAGTAATGTATAAATTCATCGGGACCTGGATTGGGACCCATGGTAGAACAAACCACAAAATTTGAGTTAAGAGGGTTTAAGGACCCGGAAAGTTCGACACGTATGTTTTTGCACATACACTTAATCTTGACAAATTGTGTGTAAAAAGGAATTGCTGAAAGAGAATCGATGCGATGACAGTGACCTGATCATATATTTTACTCACTGCCTTTAACGAACATATATGGCTGTCAGCAGCCCAAATACGTTTTTGTTGAATAAATTTAAGGAAATATATTTGTGCAAAATGTCACTCACCAGATGTCACGAAAATTGCTGCATGTTATTATTTAAATGTTTTACTTTAAATGAGTTCCTTGTCAGGCACAAGACATTACTATAGGTCTTAATTGGTTACAACTTGTGCTAGAAAGGTTTACAATTAGTGGAAGTGTGCTTTTAGTTATTTTCATTCTTTATTTACGACACATATGTAATGCCAAAACACAGATAAGCAGGAAAAGTAGAATGCCTAAGAGAATGTATTAAATTTTTTAACTAATAATGTAATCTGTAGGTAGGTTAATTCCTTCTAATGTGCCAAACAAGGCATGAACATAACATCAAATTCAGTGTTAACGTTAGTCAAGGTAAAATTTTATGACGTACATATTCCATTTTCATTCACAATATTTTCACTGGAAAATATCGATTTGATTGAACCATGTCGAACAAAATATCTACCTGAGGAAACGTATTCTTTAAGTAAACATTAATATTTCCCTCATTTGAAAACATGTGTTTACTGGGGTATTTTTCCTCTAACTAAACAAACGAAAATCAGTCGCGTGTAGAGTTTGAGAGAATGTACATAAGTAGAGGTAAAGTTTTACCGATTTGTGTATTCAGATCTCGTTTTTGGTTCGTAGATAGGTAGCTCGGGAAATATAAATATTTTACCTCCATGATTTCTCCCTTGGCGAAGGTGTGCGCCTTCTCCAACATTGTTTGTTGTTGCACGACGTTGTGCGATATATAGTAACGGTGTGGAGCTACGCTTCGACCGCGTGTATGTTTAAACAGAAAATAAAGTTATACGAGACAGTTTGTTGAAAAGATGAGCTCTGTATATTTGAACAATCGCACCAATTTTATTATTAAATAAGTCGTAGGACGTGCATGTATCGCGGAACTGCTGATAAATGTTTATACGCTCCAGCACCATACTGGCGGTATTTACATATAACAATACAGGCTTCCGAGACTATTTTCTTGATATTTTTTCCACGTTCGCGTTTTACATCGCACTCATTGCGAAAACAACTATGTACCGCGGATGCCTTTTAAGAACACGAGATACTTGGAAATAGTAAACATTTAAGAAAATTGAATAGGCAAAAAAGGAGTTGGTTACATACATATATGCAAATCCGTAAATCGTTGGCATATATCTTTCTTTATCGTTTCCTCTTTTTTCGTGAAATGCAGTTAAAACAATAACGGTCCTGCTATATCTACTCCCATTATCTACTCGTATGTATCTACATATGTACGTACATATGTGTGGACAAGTTGCACTAACAAAATAACATGACTTTCGTCCAGACTTTATTAATTCTTGTAATCTATTCATATCTACTGCCTCTTAGAGAACTCTGTAGTTAACTCCTTAATTTTGGCGAAGGAAAAGTTGTGGATTAGGTAGGTAACTTAAAAAATGTTCGTATTGTACTTTATCTTCCCGCTTAACCATGAAATAATGACTCTCCGCAGTTTTTGTATTAATTAAGCACACATACTTTCAGAGTGTTTTTCGGTGTAGAAAATCATAAAATGTAACTTATGTGATTCACAACTATCAGATGATACTTATAACAAATTTTGTGTTTATTGTGTTTCTTCTTTGGGTTTGTTGCATCTACTTCTTTCTACCCTCTGATGTTCCTTTTTCTTGACATTGTATTTGTATTGCAGTTTTGTACAAGGTTTTTGATTACAGAGGTCATTGCAACTTTTCATGGCCATCCTCAATATTTTACAATCTTAGTGGTTCTATTTCTTGTGCACTACATATTTTATTAAGTTGAATACCGCGGAAAGACGAAAATAAGTACAACAAAAACACTAGAACGCAACAGGAGTATTATTGTATTATTAGAAGCATAAACATCGCACAATATCGGAAATCGAATATATTTTGCAAAATAATACTGTAGATAGTATATCGAGATGTACGAGAGGTCGTTTCTATATTCCCGTACAAGGCATGAAAACAAAAGACTAGAGCAAAAATTACATTTTATTAATATAGTTCCCCTGCCTTTGACTACAGGTATAACACCGATTCAATAACATCTTTAATGTGGATAGTATAAAAATATTCATTTGGTTTTTCCGCAAAATGCCCTCAACTGCTGCTATAAGTTTGTCATTATCCCTAAATTTTGTCCCTCTTAGTATTTTTTTTGAGGTTCGGAAAGAAATAATAGTCATTGGGTGCTAAGTCTGGACTATAAGACGGATGTTCAATTTCTTCAAAGCCACAATCAGCTATAGCAGCTTTTGACAGTATGGACTTGTGTACTGGTGCATTGTCGTGGAGCAACAAAACAGCTTGCGTCAGTTTTCTGCGTGTCTTCACTTGTCGAGCATATCTAAGCCGATACATCATACTCCCTCGTTATCCTACTAGCGTTATTCACATAAACAACTAGCAAAAAGTTAGAGGGCGTCTTCTAGGATTACTGTGGATCACAATAGACCGGGAAGGTCGCGGTGAAAGAGGCCCGTAGGGCCACCCCTAATCTAATCTAAACTAACAAAATTTCTTGGTGGTCTCTTTTCTTGCAGAAGAGGTGACTTTAAACTTCTTGGGAGGGCCGGAGCCCTTAACATGCCACTGTATCGACTCTTGTTTCGATTCAGGGTCATAATGATGAACCCAAGTTTCATCTCCAGCGACAAGTCGCTTGGTAATTAAATCTGGCTCATCTTCACAGCATGCCAAGAATTTTTTATAGGTCTCAACCCGGTTCCGCTTTTGGAATGGCTAAAGCATTCGCGGCACCCATCTTGCACTAACCTTTGTTATCCAAAGGTAATCATGTAAAATTTTGAAAACTGCCGTTTCTGAAACTCCTAGCAAAGCTGCTAATTATCGCTTCTTTAATCTTACATCCTCCAGTACCAAACACTTGGTTTTTTCAACAACATCTGAAGTGATCACGTCAGCAGGGCGCCCTGGACAGCGATCATCATCCACTGATTCTTGCAAATAGTTGTCTTGGAAGGGCAATCATCCCCGTATACAGCCAACATCTTTTCAAGAATCATTTTTGGAGGCTTTCCTTGTTTTTTTTAGGAATTTTATAACAGTCCGGTATTCGTTTTTATTCATTTCAACCCGCAACGACACAAATTGACAGATAATAAAAAATAATGTTGCAATTGTTTTGTAAATTGCCACACATGTTGCCAAGGCATATGTATATGATTAAAAAATAAAATAACAGAAAATTGCATCAAAATTCAAAACAGCCGAGTCCTGGAATATAAAAACGATCCCATATGCTTTCTCCATATTTTGTAGGATGCCTATTGCTATGTTATTCATGTAATTTATGTATACCAAGCTGTAGTGTCAGTGTTTGAGTATGGTTTTTGGAATATTTGCCCTATATAGCTGCCAACTCAACTTTACGGGATTTATTACATATATGTATTAATTTCTTGTGATTTAGTAATTACTAAAGGAATAAGGTAGGTGGTACGTGTAAAGTATCATTAATTACTGTACGCAGTAAAGTTATGGTCACATTTAATGAGTAGCAGCAGAGCAGTAAGTAGTAAGTAAGGTATGGTTTAAAATCAAAGTCATGTCATCTTTCTTTAAACTGCTTAGATAAACAACAACTCCTCTATTGTGTGATTATGATTGCAGAGTTGTTTTTAATATATTGTTTAGTTTGATTCATATAACGTTTTCTACAGCTTTTGCAGTGTAATCTATACAAAACATTATTTATTTTTTTTAATCTGTATAATTTTTAAATTTGTAAATAAATCTTTATTATGGTTCACATATCTTACTGTTACCTACTGATTTATTATCTACGTTTATATGTTTTTCTTGTTATTAATTTTTGTCTAGGCTAACCATTTTTCTCTAATATGTATCCAATTTTGCTTAAATTCTTTATCCTAAATTCAAGATGCGCTAATTTAATAGGCTGATCAACTAAACTATTACATATTACATTTTTCTTTTATATTTAGTGTTTGAAAAATCGTTTAATCGTCTATTACTACACATAAGTGTCCTTTATGTACCAATTTATATTGATGCCGAAATAATATTTAAAAATTATAGAATTTTGCTTTTCTTGAAAATATTAAGATTTTAAAATAACAAAATATAAAAATTATTAAAAAAGATTATTTTATGAAATGATATATGTACATACATATGTATATCAAAAAAGAAAACAATGCGATCAATTTTAGAACAGATATTAAGAATTTAAAAGTATTATTTATAATAATATGATTCACGTCTGAATTTTATTAAACAAATTTTTGATTAGTTTTTTTTTGCCGTGTATTTCCCTAGCCTTTGCACAAAATTCTTAGCGTTTGATAGAAAAATAGGTTGGTATAAAGATCATAAATTTTACTTTTATAGTTATATTAAATTTACAGTTAATTCGTTCAAAAGATTGTAAACAAAAACTTATATGGCAATAAAGAATTTTGCCTTTGAAAATTTTGTTGATAGACATGGTTAGTTGTTTTTAAATTGGTTGAACATAAATTAGATGACAATTTCTTTTCCCAGTATTACTGCGAAAACCTAATTTTTTAGGTGCTGAAATAAATGAATTTGTAATTCAGCTGTATGTTGTTGACCTCCAAGTGACTTTCAAGATCTCCAAAAATATCTGGAATTAAAATATAGTAGGGGAGACCGGGGCACAGTGGTCATGTTTTTGGAAAAATCGTAAAATTTTCGAGTACACACTACAAAACGAAACAAAAAAATTATATTAAAAAACAATGCAGTGTTGCTTATTGGAATACATTATTATTTAACAAAAAAAAAATCACTGAATTTTTTATTGACACTTTCTAAATAAAAAAATAAGTGACCACTGTAGCCCAGGGATGGGGCACATTGGTCATGTTATCAGGGCACAGTGGTCACATACATGGTCGCATTCCTTCCATGTAATTAAATCAATACAGTGTAGTCAGTAATAAGTAGTAAAGGATTAACATATTTTTAGCACAAAAAAATAAGTAAAAATAGAAGATAAAACACATTTTGTAATTAAAATTTAGCATACATTGTATGCGTCCAAATTAATCATAAATCTGAAAGAACTGCTTGTTCTTGCAGTTCCCCCAGTTTTCACAGGCTAGGGCAATACAAGCTCAAGATCATCGCGAGAAACACTCGCAACATCTTCTACAGCCGGGAATAAATATTTTTCATTTTTTTTTCTTAAAAAATTAATGATACATTCATCTTGAAGAATTTCCTTTATCTGTCCGACATAATATGTTATTGTCTTTTTTGTGGCAAATTTAACTAACACAAATGCATCGACTTTTAGGTCTTCACAGGGATTTGCCTCTTCGCTTTCACTGTCGTTACTGTCATCACTGTTTGTTTTTGAAAGTTCAGATATTGTTTCAGAATCACTTGACGAACTTGGGTCAGTTTTTTTATCTGTGATTGAAATATTTTTTTTAACCGTTATCTTTCTTTGTTATTTTTAAATTTTCATTTTCGGCTATTTCATCCCTTATTGGTGTGTCTGTCAATATCTGAGATTTCCGTTTTTTTCTCCCCTTTAGTCCGCTGTCATTTTTCTGAGCTTTAGGATAAGGTTGTATAACATGTGGAGGTATAAACTGAGAAGGAGGTGTTGTCTCTCTCTCATTCATGTAGTGGCTGTTAGCAGGTGTTTCCGAACAACTTGTACTAGGTGTATCCAAGCTGGTGCTTTTCGATCCCAAAGCCCTTTCGGTTGCTTCACTTGGAGTCATATCCGTTACAGATGCAGCTAAAAATTCACTGTCGTCAAAAATGTGTCTGTTAAATGGATATAGTCCAGTTTTCCGAAAGGCTGATATAATGTTGTTCGAGGAAAAAGCCAGTGGATAAGCCTGTCCAAGTATTTCGGGAATATCGTATATCGTAATTCGTTTACCGGGGTGATGTAGCAACCAAGCTCTACAACCGTCGTTGTAGTATTTTTTTAATGGACCGTATACACAACGGTCCAGGGGCTGTAGTCGGTGAGTTGTATGGGGCGGAAAAGTTAGTAAAATGACATTATTTTTCTTAGCATAATCTACAGCCACTAAAGATATATGTGAATCATGGTTATCCATTATTATTAAAACAGGCTTTTCCTTTGTTGGCGAAGCATGTAACACAAAATGTTGCAAGTATTTTAGAAAAACATCTTTGGAAATCCAACCAGACGGAGTTGCGGCACCTACAGTTCCATGGGGAGCACCTTTGATCATGAAATCCTTAAAGTGAACCCTAGGAAAAATTAATACTGGCGGTATACTGTTTCCTAAGGCATTTATTGTTCCACACATAGTAATCAGAGTGCCTCTTTCTGCCGAAGTCAACTGACCAACTTGTTTCTGGCCTTTGGTTGCTAAAACTTTAATAGAATCTTGCACAGTGGTTAAACCGGTTTCATCTGTATTGTATATGCTTTCTGGGCGAAAATGAAAACGTTGAAGCAGTTGCTCATATTTATCAAAAAAACTGCTAACAACAGGTTTGTTAAAGCCTATGGCACGTGATATTGACGTTGACTCGGCAGTTCGTATAGATATGTTTTTGTTCCTCGTTAGAAATGCAGTCAGCCAGTCTTCTCCAGCCATTCTGTTTTTCGACCAGGAATCTGGGACTGGTATATTATTAGCTGTAGCTAAGTCATAGGCCAAAGCCCGTGCTGCTTTTGGAGGCATACCATGATGGAGTTTTGCACAAGTTTGGAGGTAATCACACAAAATCACTTCTTGTTGGTCTGAAAAGATCTTTCTATTATCATACCGTGGACTTAATCGAGGAACATCTTCCACAGAAGCAGAATCCCAGTCAATTTGGAGATCCTTGCATTTTTTAACATAACGAGTTAGTGTTGTTAGTGCAGATGCTTTTATGGATAAACCTCCATTAAGAACGGATTTAACAGCTTCAAACATTACATGCTCTTCTGTTAGCCCAATATTCGTTTTTCTCTTTCTATGGCGAACCATGCTTAATTCTGAAATATAACGAGGTATTTTTTAGATTCGAATGGAATTGCTATTGGCTTGATATTCTATCGGGGCACAGTGGTCACTCATTGCAAGCAAATAAAGCAGTGACCGCTGTACCCCTAATGATTCTGACCAATGTACCCCAGATATAACCCTCAAACAAATTATCAAGAAAACATGTAACCAGAAAGCAAACTAGCCGAAATTACCTGTGAACTTATTGATGGAAATGCGAGTCTAACTGATCCACACAGCGGTGTTCCAATTTGCACTAAAATAATCTGTTTATGCGAAAAATATCCTCTTAGCAAATTTTTACTTTACACGCACCTTAACACAAGCAGTCAAATAAACCACAATGCCGCAAACTTTTAGGAATTATATTACCGACATAACATCGCAGGTAAGTATACCCATTCATTCATAGATGGAGGTACTTCTACAAGGATTTACAGAAAAGTTATTGTTAAGTGACCACTGTACCCCTATGACCACTGTGCCCCGGTCTCCCCTACTTATAACTCATAAAAATATAGATGCATTCAAAGAATGATTGGTAAAAATAGCTTATTAACCTAATATACAAAATAAATGAAATTGTGAAACAAAAATTCATGGTTGAGATATTGCAAAATATGAACCAAATTTGAAAATATTTACTACGTTACTCTTGTCATAATTCATCCAATCGATTGTAAAACCGTCAAACCTCCTATTTAGTTTTCGTTGACAAATTCCGAATAAGAATTACTATTTATGCAAGTTTGCCTAGCATTTGTTTTTGTTGTTTGCAAAATATTTATTTAACAACAACACTTCCCCTTAAATTCGCATCCAAATTTAGAAAATTTAATTAAATTACTTCAGCAAATACGTGATAATGTTATCCGATTCGCCTGTAGATAATATTAGGGAAACTGAATTAATTCCAGCTGAAAAATTACCAAATGGTAAACCCAAGAATTTAATTTCGAAAAAGTGGAGCTCTCTCCGCGCTCACTAAAAAAAGGATAAAATTAATTCGTTTCTCTCCTTTAAATGGTATAAACTGCGTTTCAATAAACTTAGAAAATCCAATATAAACGCCAGCGATAGCGGGTATTTTGGATATATTGGAGTTTTTATTTGTTTCATTTATTGTTTTCGTGAATAAATCTCTTCAAATGAATATAATGAATTAATATAATTCGAGCTTTTACCAATATTTTGTTAAATCAATTACTTAGTACATGAAGCACTTTCAAGTTAAATTTAAATTACATGTAGTTTAATTGAATTAATTATAGGATATATGTTGGGGAACTAAAAATAGCAAAATCTACGTTAGATATTTTGTTGAGCCAGCGCTTACTTGTCGTGCAGCGTTAGATCCAATTACATATTCCCGTTTGATGTTTCCCTTGTAATGCATAACACATGTTATAAGAGGATTTTCGAAACTGTTTTCGTTCTGTTTCACAATACATATTTAAACAGTTTTCGTGTTAGGTTGACGTTCGAATGCGACACTCGGAAGTGACGCACTTGTTTCGGCAAGGTATCAGCGGATTGGCACAGTAAGTTTCTTAAGTTTAAGTTTCAACACATACTCCAATTTGCCACCTTTTGTAAGTGCTACGTTGTGAAGTTATGAATTAAATATTTGCGTTGAAAGTGTGAAGAGGTAGATGGAAGTGAAAGACGTCGACGCAAAGATGTCATATGACGTATTGAGAACAAAGAAAATATACTCAAGTATAAAATGTAGCGACGTTAAGAGAATTGATAATTTGTATGGTTTTTCAGGAATTTAGGTTAAATTTAGGTTACTACCAAATAGAATCGTGTTTTATAACTTACAGACATAATTCTATTATTAAAAAGGTAAAAGATCTGTTTTGATAGACAACAACCAATTTATACTGTAGAATTCTTGCTTCAATTTGTAAAAATTTCGCTAATTGGGCACAATAGCTAATGTGGATTTCCTGTATTGGAGAGGTAAACAATATCTTTTCCAATCAAGATCGCGTACACAATAAGTAAACGCAATACATTCTTCATACTAGTTTGCTGGTGTAACTGAAATGCTAATATGAATGCGCATCGTTTCCACGATTTTGAATTATAAACCCAAAAACTATTATATAGCAGGTTACAAATAGGTGATACTCTTGATGTGATTTTGAAGATATACAATGCTAAAACAAGGACTAAGGCAGATGAGTAGGGCGTTTCCAAAAGCCATCTAATTAAGAAATCCTACTATGGTCGGCACAGGAGGACTTGCTCAATAAAAGAGACTTGGATCCAAGCGAAGACATCTATAAACTTTCCTTTAAATAGTAACAAGAATCCACTTCATTTTAGAAAACCAGGGAAAAGGACGCCTACCTATAGTTTAAATGGTCTTTGATCTAGGATGCAGAATGCAGACCAAGGAAAAAATCGGGATAAAGGTAATAATAAATATAAATAAAAATATTTAATATTTATATTTTTATCTGTAAATTATTTCCACATAGCACACAATAAATAAATGGAAAGGTAGATTTGGAACTTCTTCATTTATATAAGATTACTTTATTTGCTTGTTAGTAAGATAAACGTTCAAACATACTTGTGTTCATAATCGGTTGAACTCATGTAACAAAATTACGGCATACTTATAAAATAAAATATAACAAAAACGAAAAGTGAAAGTAACATCAAATAATTTTCTTTATGAAGAATTTATTGCCAAAGTTGTAAGCGGTCTTCAATTCAGCTTTAATGAAAGCCATAGAAAAACAAGACCAATTGAAAGTTACTTTTAAATTCCCTTATATACTTTTTCGTAAAATGTACTTACTGAGTACAAGTTCCGGAACACAACTTTTAATGTGGTTTTTAATTAAATAGATCAAAGAAAATGTTCGCATGGAAAGGAATCCTCTGAAGTTATACGTGAAGTACCGCACAGGAAACACAAAAAATAGAGCGGCGTAAAGTTTTACTCATCGTCTGAATATTCAACAGTACATTTTCTAAAAGAAAAGTATCAGAAAAGAGAATATTATATTTGTGGAATCAGCTTAACGGTTTAACGTTATCTATAGACCGTACAGGATATTTGTTTTTCTAAAGACAATACAGTGATAATGACAAAGTTTACAGCTTTTTGTGTCTGTACTGCCTAATGAAATAGCGGAGATGTATTATTTTGATTGAAAACTGTTGTAAATAGTAAAATAACAACTGTTTTAATACATAATTGGAAAACTTGAATGATTTTCTTGGCAAATTGTAGTCGTTGTCGTAAAGTTTAGTTTTTACGTTTATTAGCATTTTGAGAAAATAATTTTTATGTAGGATAAATGCGGTAAATTGCAGACTTAACTGAAATATAATTTAAAAAAATTTTCCAAATCTGAATCAAATGTTTATTTGAAGTAAAAAGTTTATATAGAAATGAGATATAACGATAAAAAAAGTTATTATGGAATTCTAGCAACTTTTATATCAATATCAAAAGAACTAAATTGTCAATATCAAAAGAACTAAATTGCAGAAATATTTTTGAAAAACGCAAGATGAAATTATTGTTCACGTCATATTCATCAGGATGCCATTATTGGCTTTTATTCTTGTGTTGAGAGAATATTACGAAAAATCGCAAGGTGAACTTTAGAAGGTTGGATAATCACTAGCCATTCTTCCACTTAACCTTGTAGTAAAAGCTGTAGCCTATTAAAATTATATTTTGGTATATAATACCACTTTCATGCTCTGTCTAACATTAATCTTAAAACTAAACTCTGTGATTACTGTGATGCTGTGATAGAAGGAAAAGAACAACAAAAAATTGTTTCTGCTAATATACAAAGTAGAGTGCTTTCATTTAATACCAAAACCCACGTGACCTCTGTTAGATATGCAACCCATTTTACAGTATGGTGGTATATACATATTTAAAAATAAAATTCCCCCAGAAATTTTTATTTACATATATTGACAATTAAAATTTTACAGGTTAGGTTTATATTGTAAATAATCACCACTTAAGTAATAATAAATGTTGAAAGTGCCTTCCGTTGTTATCTAAACAAACATTTACTCTGCGTTTTAAATTTTCAAATAAATTTTGCAGTAGGTACTTCTATGGTTATATTATTTATTTCTTCTCCTATAGTTGCTTAAAGTTCTTATAAATTATGTAACATCTTTGGTTAATTCTATTGGTCTACCAGTAGGTTTATTTTTGCACAAGCAATGTCTATCTTCAAAACGATTACTTAATTATAACATGTCTGCGGTGTTTCAATGCATCGTAATCAATATCAAAATCTGGGAACGTCTCTGTAAATTGCTCAATTGTAGAGAACAATTTCAATTCCCATTATCATCTCGTGTACCACTTATGGATTGTGCCTTTAAAATAAAGGCATCATGCTCCAGTGTAAACACCATTATGATAATCTGAAACAACAATTCTTGTTTTCATTGTCAGTAGTAATATCCCTAGGAAACTAATAAAATTATGAGGATTTATCTCTGTCCGTGGGATATTTGGTCAGAAAATTTTTGGCTTTTTAAATTAAGGTTAACATTTATTTATTAAAAGAACAATTATTGAAAGTATAATTTGAGAAACTAAATGAGCTTGCAGAAGTTGCTGAATTTGTTTCCAATTTATCTATGTATATTTTCACTATTTAGTTCTCCAAATCGTGACATTTCGAAAATTAAATTTGAAACTGTCAAGTTTTACATAAGCAGTGATATGACATTAAGTCAGGTGACAGCCGGGGTGTTATCGTCCGGGATAGTTATCAGTTATAGATACTGAACTTCATACCCTATCATTGGGTACTTATGGAGGGACGCAGGCCCAGAGATCGGTGAGAGGGGAAATATTAGTTAGGCAGCCAAATTAGCAAAGCTATTACATTGGACACATATACGTAGGCGTTCAGTTTGTTGTATAAAGTATACTTGAAACTGACAACCTGACAACTGTCATGTCTGCCGAGTAGTTAAGTCGATTTTGCAGCTTGAAAGTTAGGGTAGCATTCATAAATCTTATTAACGACAGCATTGTCGTAATATTGAATGTATATATACAACGCTACAAAATATGGACATCTTTCTCTGGAACTGTGAAGATCATAGGAAATTATTTATAAGAGAAGTCAGCCGTCTTGTAGGTAACATTTTAATTTAGTGGTGCAAAGATATAAATTTTATCTTGAATGGAAAACTTAAATTAGCAACCACTGATGATCCAATGAAGAGATATGCAAATGAAAAATTTATAAAGACGTTGAGAAGGTAATCTGCTACATTGTTTTTTTTTAATAATAATAATATAATAGTCTATTTGTAGGTAGGAAATATTCGGGCGCACTTCTATTTGTTGGGAAAAGTACACATCGTGATCGCCAAATTTATAACCGTCTGTAAAGGACTAAGTTTTTTAGGATATTAGTGAGTTGTTGAAAAGATAAGAAAATAAGACATTTAAATAACTGGAAAACAAGTAGAACATTATACAGCTGTATTGCTTCTAATCTGCGGAATGAATGTTAGTTATAATAATATTTAATTTGTATAATTATTAAGCATGTTTCTTGATTAGAAAACTTGTATTATAAATTCGTCTACTTATAACCCTTTTCGGTACTGTAGTAGTACTTATATGTAGAAGCTTTAGAAGTATACCCTCTTATTTATTATAAAGAAAACACATACTTTTAAGACACATTGTATATTTTCCCTTGTTTCAATAAAAACATTAAGCGAATACTAATAAAATAATAGTAAAGTAGTTTCATAATTTGATCATTTTTGCAAATATTATTTCATCAACATTTTGTATTGAAAAATGATTACTAATTTTTAATGAACTTTCTTTTTTTAAAATTAATTTGGATACGATAGTAGACAAGTTTTATTGGAGTTTGAATCATGTGCCCTCCATAGTACATTTATTTAGTAATTCCAGTAGCAATGTACGTAGTACTTACTATATCTTTAGGTTTACTTAGTTTGTTTAATTATTACTATTTAACAATAAACTATAAATTTGACTTAATAAATGTATTTGATTTATGCCCATATCCCAATTATACCTATAATAAT